>JAJPUD010002771.1:105615-152697 GCA_023553655.1 Myrmecobius fasciatus
AAATTTGTAATGGAAAGCTTTGTAAAGATCAATGCTGGGGAACTACCCATACATATGTTATACAAATAAAAAGCTTTAATAATAAAAAAAAATAAAATCAGCTTGTTCATAATTTTTAGGAGTTTACAATCTATCAAGGTCCATATTATAGTCTGTTCTGATTCTGCTGTCTTAGTATAGCTCTCTTGCATGAAGTCACTTATCTAAATCACTTTTAAAGCACTCCCCAAACTCTTTTATATAAAAGTTCCTTTTGTCTACCAGAGGATGTTTTCATCTCAAGATGGAGACCAGCTGCCAAAGTAGAGATTGGAAGCTTGTGGAGCTTCTGAGCACAAGCAAGCTCCCTAGAGTTATGGGTTTAGAGGCTCATGGGTTTAGAACTAGAAAGGACCTCAAAGGCTATCCTAACAACGTTAATTTTACATATAAGGAAACTAAGGAAGCTGACTTGCCCAATTTTCCTAATTCCACTCCATACCTGTGGATGTCATGGTGGAGGCAGTGGAAAGGGTGCAGCATCCCCTAGATGGAGGTTCTTCTCTCAGGGTAACACATAACTAGTATGGAGGGGATTTAGATACATTACCCAAGGCCCTGGGGGGGTGTCTTGGTGTCAAATGCAAAAATTCCAGAGTTCTGGTTTCTCCATTGAAGAAAAATCCAGAGACCCAGGAACTAGAGTATGGCTCCTACAAATGCAGTAAGAACAACAGTGACAAAGAAGGGAGAAGTAGCCCCAGTGAGAAGGCCAGATCCTTTATGATTTAAGTCTCACACCTATGGAGGATAGAAGATCTTGCCTTTGTAAAAGATTCATTGAAAAACCTTTTCCTGTGTTGTATTATCTGTGGTTTTCTGACTTACCACAGGACATGAACTGGAGCTCCAGAGAGCCTGTAAATAAAGAGGATAATATTTATTCGTGCAATTTTGGGATCATTCAAACATGTAAAAAAGGCTACTCTCTGACCTGAGATCCGGAAGACACTGTTCTTAATATATACATATCTATTCTACCTTGGAAACATAAAGGCAAATACAAAAAAGGGGAGGTACTTTTGAAGAAGGAGGAAAAGGGTTGGATTACTTTATTTGATCAAAAACAAAACCAATCCCCAAGTCCTTTTTAAGTCAGTATTTAACCATATCCTTTGATCAGACAGCTAAGAATTATTATAAAAAGGCAACCCACTGGTCATCGTAAAATCCATGTTGATCTATTCCAGGAAAAAGAAAAAGAAAAACCAGAAGAGAACATTTTAATAATTATAGGTTGGATTTGTAAATGCTTTTCTTTGCTCTGTCACTTAATAGTGTTCAATCTCAGGAGCAGTGCCAGCTAAATTGGATAATATTCATAATGATCAAAATGTAGGCAGCATTTTAAAACTGACAAAGCACTTTACATATAGTGTCTCCTTTGGGTCTCACAACAGCCCTGGGAGGAAAGCCCTAATTTTTTTTACTTGCTTGTTTTTGCATAGACCAGTGATTTCATTGGTATTGGGAGTTCCGGGTGAAGAAACTTTCCCTACCAACGCAGATCAAGAAATTTTCTGCTATGTAGAGTCTTAGAAAATTGCCTAGGAGTATGGCCTCCAAAATGGAGGCCAACCTACCTATGAACTGAGTGGAACTTCAGTATGATTCCATCAGGCCCTGGCCTCTCAAAGGGCCAATGTAACCTAATTCCACTACAGTTGCTACTCTGATGTATTTGGGGAAATTGCTACCCCAGGACTATTCTCCACCCCATACCCATAAACTGATAGGAGTTTTCTATCAACAGTCTAGAAGCCATTGGAATGAACAGATTAAATGTCTTGCCCAAAGTTATACAAAGAAAAAGACTTGTCCCCACAAGGCCTAACTATATGACTTATCCTTGATCTAAGTCATTTATTTTCTCACTACAGGTGGTCTTACCCCAATTTTAGAAATGAGAAAATTGAGTCTCAGAGAAGGTGAAATGAATGGCCAGTGGTCACATCTTTATTAAGTGTCAGGAAAGGGATTTTATCAAGGTCTTTCTCCTACCGCTATGCTAGGCTACTTCCCTTTTTGTATTCTAATCATCTTCAAGGAGACAACATGTTCCCAGTCTGGTTGCTAATGCATTCTAGGCCATCTCAGCAGGCCATCCCAGCTGAAGGTTTATTTGCTTATTTCATGTGCATACTGAGCTGAGGTAAAATACATTTTTGATTTATGCCACACTAATTTCCTAGAGGCTTCAGAACAGGCTTAGGAGAAACAGCTTAAACAAATGTGTTTCCTAAGCAGGATTCAATCAGGAGTGAAAAAGAGATCATTTTTGCTCCTTAGTAAGTACTAAGGATCTTTGGAACATAGATTTAGAACTGAGAGAAACCTTAGAAATTATATAGCCCAAAGCCCATCATTTTACAGATAAAGAAACTGAGTTTTAAGGAGAGAAGTGATTTGCTCAAAGTCTGACAGTAAGTAGCAAAGGTCACAAGTCTTCTCACTTTAAATCCAGTATTTTTCCTTTAGAAATGTCTAAATATTCCTTCATGCCTTCCATGTTACTTTCCAATTACAAGATGCTAGTCAGCTTCTCCATGGATTATGGCAACAACTACTGAGTTAGTCAAACTCATTCCAGTTTCTATTATTCCCTTATGCAGTTCTTAGACTACAGTCATAAATGATGGTCTTTCCCATATACTTGCTAGACAATAAACTTCTTGATACCTACCACAAAGTCTTAGACTCAGTGGAATTCAATGTAATTAACTAAACAAATACTTTTTAACACTGCCTATTGTTTTAGAAAAAAGTACCAAGGGTCTCAGTGTTTATTGAATAACTCTTACTTCCTTGCCATAAATGAATTAAGTTTTTCTTCAACAGTCTTACTGAATTGTGGATGTACCTGAATGTGAAGGAACATTGCCAAATAGGTAGAAGGTCATAAGATAATAGATATAGAACGAGAGAAGACTTCAGAAAGCATTTTATTCAAATCCCACATTTTATAGACAAGGAAACTGAAACTCAAGGTAGTTAAATGCTATCCTGATGGTCATACAAGTAATAAATATTTGAGGTAGGATTTGAATTCAGATCCTCTGGCTTTAGCGTTTTTGCTTCCTGGACTCAACTTTGCCTTTGTGTCTCCCCACTATTCCACCCCCAATTAATCCTCATGGAAGATAAAAAAGGCTTAGTTGAAATTCTGGGGCACCCTAAAGATGTGTGGTGGTCATTGAATAAATAACCATTACTTAGTTTATAAACTTAAAATTGGAAAATATATAAAATACTGGACACAAATTAGGGTGAGGTTTGTTATTGTTCACTTATTTTCAGTTATGTCCAACATTTTGCAAATATTCTTTTTCCTCCCAATTTGGGGCTTTCTTGGCAAAGATACAGGAGTGGTTTGCCATTTCCCTCTCTAGTTCATTTTTTACAGATGAGGACACTGTGATAAACAGGATGAAGTGATTTTCTCAGGCTCACACAACTAGTAAGTACTTGAAGCCAGATTTGAACCCTTGAAGGTGTCTTTCTGATTCGAGAAATAGTTCTTTATCCTCTGCATCACCTAGCTCTCTTGGGTGATATTTATGTTACAAATGTAATTCTCAGGGAGAAACTGAGGCAGTATCACACATGGGAATTAGGTAATGCTTTATTGATGTTAATTGAGAGTTCAGAATCCATAGCTATGGATCAGGACTGCTGGGACTCATGTCTCCAAGCACACAGTCCAGGCCAGAGACTAACACAGCCACAGCCATGTTAGCTGACTGAATACAAAGTACACAGCCCTCCATCAAGGAACTTCAAACATTATATAAGGTCCTATAGCTCAGGGAGACAAAGAACTCATGGTAACAGCTGAGCACATCTGGTGTCCAAGGAAACCATAAATTCAGTTCTGACAGGTAGGAGTAAGGAGCCTTGCCAAAGAAGACTACTTCGTCTAGGTCACAGATAAAGGGTAGGTTGAGACTGACCATCTGGAGGTTTCATGATTACTTTGGAATGTGAGTCCAATTATTTCTGAAGGTCAGGAAGTGGGGATTCTATTCTGGGACAGAGCAATTAAGGGAGACTGAAACAGCAATTAAGGGAGACTGATACAGCAACTGAGGGAGGCTGAGACAGTAACTGAGGGAGACTGAGACAAGCAAAACACAATAATGGTGGACCTTACAAAGGTGACTATGGTGGTGGAGGCAGTTATGGAGGCAGTTCTAAGAAATAGAAGAAAAATAAAAGTTCCTTGTTGGAGGTGGGAGGAAGGAAATGTAAAGAAGCAATTCCTTTTTAAAAGCAAACTTGAAGTTCAACTCCCAAAAGACCCTTTCTCTTTTTACTTCTTCCTTTTGTCCTTGAAGGGACAGTTCCCTTACAGCATCTTTTTGGGATCTTTGATCTACTCATCCCCCTCTTTCTCTCAGATTTCCTTTCTTATGAAAATAGATTTGGCCCCACATAATATATTTTTGTGTTACAGTCATTGATAGACTTTATTATTATGATTACTTGGACCTTACTTATTTTTATGCTAGCAAAATATTTTTATTTTGATCTGTATTGTTTTGAGATCCAAGGGATTCAAAATCTAGGCCAGGAGGAAATAAGAACACTCTAAGGATAAGATTAAGCCAGAGAGTATTAGCTACAGATATTGCTCTTTGTTGTAAAAGGCTTTTTGCCTAGACAAAACAAGAGAATCCTGGACAGACATTTTTGCTTGTTTCAGGCAAGGGTTTCCCTGTTTCCTAAAATAAATATGACCAAAAAGAAAACCTATAAATTTTAAGCACAAAGAAGATGATTGCACTATTTTTTTCCCTTGTGGAAGAGCTGTCCAAGGATCTTAATTGGTCCTGAATAAGGAAGAAGAAAGAAACTACACAGAGCACATACTCATCAAGATCATATCTAGGGTGAATATGGCGTGCATGAGTAGCATGTAGTGGAGACCAGTGCTAAGTAAGCATAGTAGCAATACAATGATGTCACTAGAAAGCATCAGCAGCCCTGTGGCATTGGAATATGGATTTACTTTCCATGTGTGTGTCCTTTATGTGTCTGCTCCACTCCTGTTCTCTATACATGGACATTGATGTCTATGGGAAAGTATGTCAATCAATAAATCAATAAACGTTTCTGTACCACTGCACTAAGATCCGGAGATATAAAAAGAGGCAAAGATAGTGTTTGCTCTCAAGAAACTTACAATCTAATTGGAGAGACAACATTTATGTAAAACAAGCTATCTACAGGACCAAGAGGGAATAATAAAGAGAACAAAGGCACTTGAATTAAGAGTGGCTAGGAAAAACTTCTTATGAAAATGGAATTTTAGTTAGGACTAAAAGCAAGCCTGGGAAGTCAGTAGGCATAGTGGAGAAAGCAGAATTTTTTCAGTCAAGGGGGACAGGCTTGTTCTGTAGAACAGCTAGGAGAGGCAGCCAGGTGGATAGTGGATAGTCAGGAGGACCTGAATTCAAATCTGGTCTCAGACACTTAACACTTCCTAGTTGTGTGACCCTGGGCAAGTCATTTAACCCCAATTGCCTCAGCAAAAGAGAGAGAGAGAGAGAGAGAGAGAGAGAGAGAGAGAGAGAGAGAGAGAGAGAGAGAGAGAGAGAGAGAACTTCTAGGAGCATAGTATTGCTGGATTAAAGAATACATAATTAGCAACAAGTGAAAAGACTGGGAAGGTAGGTGAAGATTATGTTATGAAGAGCTTTGAATGACAAAAGTTTTCTATTTGATGCTGAAAGTTATAGGGAGCCACTGGTGTTCATTGAATAGGGGGATGCCATGATTCAAACCTGCACCTTAGGAAAATCACTTTGTTGATTGAATAGAGAGAGGATGAATTGAAGTGGAGAGAGACTTGAGGCAGGAAGACCCACTGGCAGGTTATGGCAATAGTGTAGTTGGAGTAAGGTGACAAAGATTTGTATCCGGGTAGTGGTAGTGTCAGGAGAAAGAAGGGGATGTGTGTGTGTGTGTGTGTGTGTGTGTGTGTGTGTGAGAAATTATAGAAGATTAATAGATCTTAGCAATGGATTGGAAATGACAGCATGAGAAATAATCAAGAGTCTAGGATAACACCTAGGTTAAGTAGGTCAATATGAGGATATGGAAGAAAAAACCTGCTCTCTACAGTAAAGGAAAAGGTAGAAGGGAGGGAAGGATTAGGGGGAAAGATGAGTTTAAGTGATTTTAAGACACTGGACATTAATTTAGTTTGAAAGGCAGTTGGAGATACACGTTTGGAGTTCAGGAGAGAGATTGAGGCAGGATAGGCAGATTTGAGAATCACAGCATCGATATGGCCATGAAATCCATGGGAAATGATGAGATCATGAAGAGAAGAAGTATAGAGGGAGAAGAAATAAGGGCCCAGGACAGAGCCGAGAAGGTCCTTTATCTGTTATGGATGGGGATCCAGCAATGGAGACTGAGAAGGAGCAGTTACATAAGAGAGTTGTATAGCAAAAACCTAGAGAGAAGAGAGTAATCATGGAGGGGAAAGTGACCACCAGGGTCAAAGGCAAAGAGATCAAGGAGCATGAGGTATGAAAAAAGACCCTCGGAAATGATAATTAAGGTAACTTTGGAGACAGTAGTTTTGTTGTAATGATGAGGTCAGGAGTCATATTGGAATCGGTTTAAAAAAGAAAAGCATGTGGAGTCTACCTACTGCAGACAGTTTGTCTGAGGAATTTAGCCACAAAGGCTAGAAGAGAAATAGGGCAATGGATAGTAGGGGCAGAAGGATCAAGTGAGGGATGGGGGAGATATGGACATGTTTGTAGGCAGTAAGGAATGAGCTGGGAGAAAGGAACACAGCACATGTGCAAGAACAAAGGAAGTTTGAGGCTTGGCAGAACCTAATTAGCAATAAGATAAGGAAATTAGGTATTCAAAAAAAGAGGACACTGTTTAAGTTTGAATTGGTCCATCAAGGGGTCAAGATGGAGAAAAAAGGAGAGTGACTAGTGCAAAAGAGATGATTTAGAAGAGAATTGAGAGGGGATTGAAGGTCATCATGCAGATGAAGGTGAGGATATGTAAGGGAAAACAGAAGAAGTGGAAAAGAGATTATAGTTGAATAAAAGGATTTCAGGATCCTTGAAACATGGAGGGCAATGAGTGAAGACCTTAAATACAATTGCATATAACCTAAGAAAGTAATTACATTACTATATCTCTATATTGGGACGGGCATCTGTTCTTAAGGCACAGAATTACAGAGTCTCTGTGGTATCAGGATCCTCAGAGAATTCCAACTCACACTTGAATCGCTTTTACAACATCCATAATGGTAATTTATCCTTTGCTCAAAGCTCTCTGGTGAACCAAAATTTATCCTTTGCTCAAAGGTCCCTGCCTTCTGATGTAGCCCATCCCATTTTTGATTAGCTGAAATATATTTTTCCTTATTTCAAATCAAATCTAAATCTGCCTCTCTTCAACTTCTCTTCAGTGCTACTAAACACATCCTCATCAGTCAAGCAGAACAAGACTAATTCCTCTTTGACAAGATCGACTTCAGTACTTGAAGAAAGTCAGACTAAGTCTTCTTTTCTCCATTATTGATGTCTGCATTTCTCTTCACCAACCCTAGTATGGTCTGGCCACTAGATCTCTCAACAATCTATATATGCATGCTCTGGACTCTCATTAGCTTATCAATGGCTCTCCTAGAATCAGGCATTTAGACCTGACCCTAATTTTCCAAATAGTCTATTCAGGTCAAAGTATGATGGGATCAACACACCCTTAGTACTCGTACCCCTAGAACTAGTTCTGAGCATTATCCTCCTATTCATGAAGTCTGACATCATTCCAGTAGATTTTTTTGGGTGCCAGATCATATTGGCGTTATTTATTCATCTTGAACTCATTTTGAATGAGTTAATATTGATATATATATTGAACTTGAAGTCCACCAAAATTCCTAGTTTTATTTGTTTGTTTCACATTAAATGCTGTTTAACCATACCTCCTCTATTCTGTAATAGTACAAATGCTTTTTGGAACCCAAATGTAGGGTTATATAACTATCTCTATTGCATTTTATCTTATTAAAATTGCTTTGTTATAGCCTATTGAAATATTTTAAAACATTGAGTGACTTTTTGTATGTTAATTGTCCTTCCCAGTTTTGTTTCCTATAAATTTCACAAACATTTATACCTCTATCCAAGTCATTAAACAATGATGACCAAAATAGTCCACTACTTATGTCTCTCTAAATTAATCATTATTTTTTAGATTTGGTCATCTAACTAATTCTGAATCCACTTAACTATATAGAGCTATCTAGCCCTTATTTCTACATTCACTCCCCAAAACTATCTTAACAGACTATGCAAATATCTTATTGACTTCTAGGCAATCTATTGATGCACTTCATATATCCAACTAGTTCTTGATATTTCTTCAGTCTTATTTTCATTTTCCTCTCTAATTATCCTCACTAATCTTCACTTCAGCTAACGTCATCTCATTCACTATTAACTTTATGTGATTTGCTTATTCCTACCTTACTGCTTTGTGTGTAGCCATCCTTTCTGGGTTAATTTATATCCTTGATTCTTTAAAAATTAAACTTGCTATTTACTCATATCCAATAAGTCTTTCATGATTCATTTAGAAATGGGAGTTAATTTCACTCCTCTTAGTCCTAGAAGTCAGAATTAAGAAGACTAATAGCTAATAGAATAATAATAATAGCTAACATTTATAGGGTGTTTATCATGTGCCAGATGCTACACTAAATGCTTTACAATTACTATTTCATTTAATCTTCAATAACAACACTGGGAAATAGGTGCTATCATTATCCCCATTTTACAAATGAAGAAACTGAGGCAAATAGAGGTGAAATGACTTCTCTAAAATTGCAGTTAGAAAGTTTCTGAGGCAGGATTTGAACTCAGGTTTTCCTGACTTCAGACCCAGCTCTAACCCACTTAGTTGCCCACTTAAGTGACAGTAAAGAAAATTGCAGCTCCACATAAGCTTCACAAATCAGAGTTGTCCAAATTGTAATGGGCAGCCCTTGGAAATAATAATACCTATAATTCAAGGTTTCCAGTGGGGACTCATCAACAATAACATAGTTGAGATCCATGATTTGGGAAGGTATTGAACTACATCCTTTCTGAAGTCTCTTTTAAGTTTAGCTTGCTTTATTCCAATGATTGTCTTTTATTTGGCTATTTATGTCTTTCTTCAGCATATCTCTCGACCCTTCTATCATTAGTTCAAACTACATTTTAGGGGTACTTTTAATTACACTATGTACAATGGCAGCACTGGAGTTAGTACACTGATGGTAATTGAAACTAATTTTATATTTCTTTGATATTTACACTCAGCTCCTAAATCAGTGCACTGATAATAAGGGCTCCCCAATAAATGCCATAATTGTGACCTTTTTCCCTTCAGAAATTACTGAATTCTCTTCACACTATTTATACATCTATTGTACCTCCTTCCACTGCCCCAAATATTCCACTTAATGAAAAATTACAATTTCATAGAAATAGTCTTTGAAATGTCATTAACCAAAAAAGGCATTTTTAGTTTTTAAAATGTATTTTTGCTATCTTTTCTTTATAAAGAATACTCTAAAAGTATAGACCATTTTGTAGGAACTATTGGAAGAACTTCAAATAGTGAATACCATAGCCACCCCAACACTTACAATGGCAGTGATGTGGTTATTTTTAAAAATTATTTTAAGCTATTAATTAGTTCACAATTACATATAAAAATTTTAATAGTCATTAAAATTTTTTTGAATTCCAAATTCCTTCCCTCCCTTCCTCCCTTCTACTTCTCCATTCTTGAGAAGGCAAGTAATTTTATATCAATTAACATGTGAAATCTAATATTCCATATTGACTAATATTTTCATATTAGTCACATTACAAAAAATATAAAATAAAACAATAAAAATAAAGTTTAAAAAGTATGTTTGAATCTGTATTCAGAACTGTTCTCTCTCTGGAGGCAGATAGCATTTTTCATTATGGATCCTTTCAAATTGTCTTGGATCATTGTATTGCTGAGAATACTTACGTCATTCATGACAGATCATTTGTACAATATTTCATTTACTCCTGGTTCTGCTCATTTCATTTTGCCTGAGTTCATATAAATCTTCTCAGGTCTTCTGAAACTATCCTGATTGTCATTTCTTATAGCACAATAATATTCTATCACAATCACATAATACAGCTCCCTACTGATGAGCATCCCCTTGATTTCCAGTTCTTTGCCATTACAGAAAGAGCTGCTATCAATTTTTTTGTGTGCATATAGGTCTTTTTTTCCATCTTTGATCTCTTTGGGATACAGACTTAGGAATGGTATTGATGGGTCAAAAGATATGCACAGCTTTATAACTCTGAGTTTAATTCCAAATTTGTTCTCCAGAATGATTGGACTAGTTCACAACTCGATCAACAATGCATTAGAGTCCCAATTTTCCCACATTCTCATCAGAATTCATCATTTTTTTTCCTGTCATGTTAACCAATTTGATGTGTTTCTATATCTAAAGTTCAGTGCCTCTAAAGTATGAAAATCACTTATATTATCTGGTCTTTTTTTCACATGTACAAAATGGTACTTGCTGACTACTTACCACTCAGAAATGCTGGATAAAAATTCTGTTACTTTTTGTTCCTCTTGGGAATGTGGCCCTGTGGAATCAAAGATCTTGTTGGTTTCTTTCTATTTAACAATTCCTATTCATTATTAATAGAGATATGTAGTATATTGATTTGTTACTCTCAAGGTGATAGTTCTAGGGCAGCTGGATCATGCAGTTGATAGAGCACTGGCCCTGAAGTCAGAAGGACCTGAATTCAAATTTTATCTCAGACACTTACCACTTCCTATCTATGTGACTCTAGGCAAGTCATTTAACCTCAATTGCCTTGCAAAAAAAAGATGAGAGTTCTAGAGCTGTAAGGTTCTTCATAGCTCATCTTGTGCAAAATTTTCTTATTTTTTATTTTCTTATATTTTTAATATATTATATTTTTATCATATATTTTCTTATATTTTAATTTTTTCATATTTTATTAATGTTTTTTATTTTCAAAACATATACATGGATAATTTTTCAACATTGACCCTTGCAAAACCTTGTGTTCCAAAATTTCCCCTCTTCCCCCCACCCCCACCCCTAGATGGCAAGCAATCCAATATATGTTAAACATGTTAAAATGTGTGTTAAATCCAATATATGTTAACATATTTATACAATTATCTTGTTGCACAAGAAAAATCAGATCAAAAAGGAAAAAAAATGAGAAAGAAAATGAAATGCATGCAAACAACAACAAAAAGAATGAAAATACTGTGCTGTGATCCATATTCAGTTCCCACAGTTCTCTCTCTGGGTGTAGATGGCTCTCTTCAAAACAAGATCATTTGAACGGGACTCAATCATCTCATTGTTGGAAAGAGTCACATCCATTACAACTGATCATCATATAATCTTGTGTTGCTATGTACAGTGATCTGGTTCTGCTCATTTCACTTAGCATCAGTTCATGCAAGTCTCTCCAATCCTCTCTGAAATCCTCCTGCTGGTCATTTCTTACAGAACAATAATATTTTATAACATTCATATACCATAACTTATTCAGCCATTCTCTAACTGATGGGCAGCCACTGGAGTTTCTAGTTTCTTGCCACTACAAAAAGGGCTGCCACAAACATTCTTGCACATGTGGGTCCCTTTCCCTCCTCTAAGATCTCTTTGGGATATAAGCCCAGTAGAAACACTGCTGGGTCAAAGGGCATGCACATTTTGATAGCCCTTTGGGCATAGTTCCAAATTGCTCTCCAGAATGGTTGGATTAGTTCACAACTCCACTGACAATATATTAGTGTTCCAGTTTTCCCACATCCCCTCCAACATTCATCATTATTTTTTTCTTGTCATCTTAGCCAATATGAGAAGTATATAATGGCATCTCAGAGCTGTCTTAATTTGCATTTCTCTGATCAATAGTGATTTAGAATACTTTTTCCTAAATCATCTCCTATTATAGAACAAAAAACAGTTATGGGGAGGTTGAGACTATCCCAAATTTCTACTAACAAGAAGCATTTGAAAGAGGATTTGAAACTGTCTCAAAAGCCAATGCTATGTCCTTTATGGCAAGCTACTTCTATAGTTGTAGAAAATCAGAACAGAAAAGAGTCTATATCTCCTACAACTTTATTTGTTGTTCCATTCTAAATGGTAGATAAAAAAGAATGGAACAATGAAAGTGCAGTAAAAATGTGCAAATGTTCCTTTCCATTTCCTTTGAATCCATTAAATTCAATGTGCCCATAAACAAGTGGCTGTGTGTTTCATTACCAAATGGATATCATGTTTAAGGCTTATGGATGTTCACTGTGATAATTCTTAGTTCCTTAAAAGCCAGATTTGTAATTTATTCACATCTAAGAAGTCTTTCAGGATTCATATGGAAAAAGAATTAAACTTGTTCTGTCAGACCCTCAAGGGAAGAATAAGTACGAGCCTATAGAAGTTATAGGGAACCTACTTACAAATCTACATGAGGAAAAACTTTTTAATGTCAGGAGTGTCCAAAAATGGTATAGGCTACCTTGCCCACTAGTGAGTTCCCATCACTAGAAGTATTCAGTAGAGTCTGGATGACCATGAAAATATTCCCTAAATTGAAGAAGAAGAAGAAGAAGAAGAAGAAGAAGAAGGACAATGAGGAGGAGAAAGAGGAAGAGAAAGAAAAGGAGGAGGAGGAGGAAGAAGAAGAAAAAGAGGAAAAAGGAGAGGAAGAAGGGGAAGAAGAAAAAGAAAGAGGAGAGGGAAGGAGAGAAGGAAGAGAAAAGGAAAAGAAGAAAAAATGATTTTCCTATTACATGGGTATGCCTATCACAAGACAAATAATGTTCTTTATATGATCAATGGTGAGCAATGTCCCCTAATCTCATTCTACCCTAACTCTATTCTTGGTCTAGAGGAAGGAAATAGCATCTTACTAGTAATAGGGCTGTCCAGCTATGTCCCTTCCTATCTAGGTAATCATGGTCAAATCATCATAATTTTTTAAGCTTCCAATTCCTTATCTGCAAAATGGGAATGTGAATGCTAGAAGTAGCTACTTTCATGACTGCTGTGAAGACCAATTGAGATAATGTCATAAAAGCCTATAAAATGTTAGCCCTTATTATTATGACCACTTTAAAATATCTTGAAAGTGTGAACTCAGCTCAGAATGTTTTCCCTTCTTGTTAAAATTTCTGCAACAAGAACTCATGCCATAATGAAGCCATCATAATGATGAACAGTGGCCTTAATGGCTATTAAAAGATATTTATGTTAGAATGACTAAGTTAAAAACCCTAATTGATTGGAGACACTTGGGTAATGGAATCCACCGAGTCCCATTAGTATTGCATTGACATATTAGCTTATCTTTCAGCTCAGTAGCAAAAGGCTGCAGATGGGAGCCCCACACTATGGTACACACAGGGCAAGATTTCTGACCTTAGATTTATGTTATCTAGAGCAACAAACCCAGCTGCCTACTTCATGGCCTGAATTACAGATTTCCCATTTAGCCAGACAACATGAATCTGCTGTTACAATTATGTCCCTGATTACAACCCCCTCAAGTGTGGATGGCATCGTAATGTGACTGTTTACTTTGTTCTCTGGCATTGACTTTGGGCAAAAGTATATCCAGGGGTCCATGAGTCCCAGTCTAAATAAGTTGTTCCACCTAATTATTGAGTAGAGCTGTCTGTAAGATAAATGTCGGTGATATTCTCTAGAGAACAACTTCTCTTTTCACCACAGTGTTTATGTCTTCCATCAGAGAAGATATTTCATCAAAGCTCTGCAATCAGGGATGCACTGAAACAAATTCTCCCTTTTATGGAGGAAAAGAACACTACTTGTGCTGAGAGAAAAGGACATTCCCTGAGATCTATAGGTATTTTATTGAGATACTATAAGATCAGCTCTGAGCTGGGTCCTAATGTCTCTTCCAAGAATCTACTCCAAAACTGAATAATTCTATGGCTCACAGACAGAATCCCTGAAATCAAGAGGAACCATAAAACTCATCTAATTCAATCCCATTTTTATTGATTAGGAAACTGAGGTCCAATGAGATGAAACCACCTGTCTAAATTTCCTTCAGCTCTCAGCTAAAGTCCCCATCTTCTGCAAGAAGACTTTTCCAGTCTGCTCCAATCTTAGTGCCTTCCCCGTAAGTTTACTCCCCATTTTTCCAGGATATATCTGTGTATATAGTTGTTTGCATGTTGTCTCCCCTATCAGATTGTGAGTTCTTTGACAAAAGGGCTATTTTTTGTCTTTTTTTGTCTTTCCCCAATTGGGATTGGCAATTATAGGCCTACATAGTACTTCTGGTTTTGAGATGTTTTGAATACTCTTTGAAAAAAGGGATGAAAATTCCTCAATACAAGAATTTATTAAGCATCTATGTTTTAGAAACTGTGCTAGTCATTAGGATATAAAGAAAAAATGAAACTGTTTTGGACCCCAAAGATAATACATTATAGAAGGAAATAACATGCACGCTTATAAATTAATTTAAAATATATCTCAAGTAATTTCAGGAATGTGTAGAACTGTAATAATTGAGGAAATCAAGAGAGTATAATTTAGTAGTTGGCACGAGCACTGAATGAAGTTGAAATTCCAAGAGGTATAGATGAAGAATGAGATGCAAGATAGCCTATTTAAAGGCATGGAGACAGAAGATATAATGTGATGCATGGAGAGTAGCAAGCAAGCCAGTTTATAATGCAAAATTCATGAAAGGAAGTAATGTGAAAAACAGCTTGAAAAAGATAGGTTAGAGTTAGATTTCATCCTAGAATCATTATGAAGTCACTGAAGCTTTTTGAATAGGAAAGTGACATGGTTAGAATTTTGCTTTAAAAATATCAATTTGGGATCTTGTTAGAGGATGGATTGAAGAAAGAAAACTGGAGGCACAAAGACCATTTGGGAGGCTATTGCAATAGTCTAAGAGCTAAATAATGAGTTGGGTTCTTGTCCATGAGAATGGAATGAGTATGAGAGATATTGTGGAAGAAGGAGAGAATGAGGAGTTGAGGATGAAGACAGAAAGATTTAGAATGGTAATGTCATTTATGAAAGTCAGAAAAAAGGTTGGTTTTATGGGGGAAACATATTTAGTGATGTCCTGAACATAGTCACCTAAGTTTGAGATGTATGTTACTGGATGTCAATATACATCGGGGGTATGTATCCAGGTAGTTAGAGATACAGGGCTGGTGCTCAAGATAGAAAGGACTGAATCTGTAGATTTGGTTCAGATCTTCACAGAGGTAATAATTGAACGAATCCATGATAGCTGATTGTGTGTGTGGGGGCAGAGGGAAATAGAGAGGAGACAGACAGATAGAGACAGAGACAGAGACAAAGAGAGAGAAGGGAGATAGACAGAGAGAGATGACAGTACATGAAAAAGAACATAAATAAGAGGACCTTAAAGAGTGACCCAGAGAATACCCAAGCTTCTGTGGCAGAACATGGATGATGATCTAGCAAAGGTAACTGAGTTGGAATGGTCAGTGAATGATCAACTGGTTAGGAGAACCAAGAAAGATCACTACTATGAAAACCTCAGGCAAGAAGAATATACAAGAAGAAATGATAGTCAGCAATGTCAAATTCTGCAGAGAAGTGAAGAAATATGAAACCTAAGAAAAGGCCATTAGATGTAGCAATTAGCAGATCACTGCTATCCATGAAGAGAGTAGTTTCAGGGAAGTAAAGAAGGAAGTTATGAGTAAAGATAGCTTTTTCTAGAAGTTTGCCAGTGAAAGGAAAGAAATCTATGGATGGATAGCTTGAAGGGATAGCTGCAACAAGTGAAGATTCTTTAAGACTGGGAAAGCTCTGAATATCTTTTTTTTTGGCAAAAGAGAAAAAGTCAATATTTAAAGAGAGATTAAATATTGGAAAAAATAAAGGAAAAAATTGGAAAAAAGAGAGGGAAGATGATTGGAATGGCAAGCTTTCATAGGAGATCACAAGGTATAGGGATAGAGCACACAAGTAGGGAGACTTGCGTTGAAAAGAAACGATTACCTATACCTTCAAGGGGCATAGAATAAGGAAATTGAGGGGTGATGTTAAAAGTATTTGAGTTCTTGTGTTTTCTGAAAGGAAAATAAATTACTTAGGAGCTTCTTTGCAATTGTGTCTACCTTTGATCCCAAAAGAGTTAGCTACGAAAAAAAGAGTTAGTTATGGGAATAGATACTGCTTCTATACAAAGTCTATCCAGTCTCACAAAAGAGACCATTTTCTCCTCTTCATGTCCTTTAAAACTATTGAGGGTTCTATGGTACTTTGCAACAGCCTGAAGTCAGAGAAGCAAAAAAAGGATCTATAAGACTGAGCTCACTAGGCTATGGGGCCTTAAGTCATAACTGGCAGAACATAGACCAAGCTATGTGGTCGATAACCAGGAGGGAATATTCTCCACAGCAGCCTGATAGTTGTATTGCCTTCTTCACAAGCATTGGAAATAAATCACGTGGTCCTATCTGTACCACATTAGATCATGACAAATAATTTGGACCAAGGTACAGCCAAACCAAACCATTTGTATGGAAATGAACCATAAAGTTGTCACCACACATTTATTAAGTCCCTTTTATATTCATAGCAGTCTGGTAGGTGCTAAAGGAGATGCCAGCCTAAGCATGGCATGATCTCTATTCTCACAAAGGGCAAAAACTAAAAGAGGTCTTAAAATCGTCTAGCTTTAAACTCTTGAAAGTCCAGAGAGATTTACTTGCCCAAGATGACTGACGTAGTTAATTGTCAAACAGAATTTGAACTCAGTCTCTCAGACTACATATATAGCAGTTCCTTTCCCTGGATCATTCTGTGAATAAGGGAAAAGAACAAATGCACTTTAATACTTCATTAATTGGTTTATTACTTTGATACTTAAAAAATGCACAAGAGAGATGTAAACTAGAAGTTTAAAGGTCTGAGGAAGGAAATTTTACTTCTGAATAGAATACCAAGAAAGTCTTTGTGGAAGAGATGACATTTGAGTTAGAATTTTAAGGACAAATAAAATTTCAATAGGAAAAAGATAGAGGATATCATAGCCAACATTCCATATATAAGGAACAGGATAAGCAAAGATTGGATACAGGACACTACAGGACACACATAGGGGATAGAGCTTATATTCAACAAAGGAGAAAAATGTGAAATAAAATGGAGAAAGAAGGGTGTCACCAAATTGTGGAAAGTCTTTAATGCTAAACAAAGACAAAACCAAATTAACCATATCAATTATATCATACATAACTATTATACTTAGACTTTATAGAGTTGAAAAATTTGATTAAAAATCAGGATGGCAAAAGAACTGCCACAAACCATCTGTAAACCTAAAGCATTACATAAAGGTGAGACACTATTAGCTCTGTAACCTTAGACAAATTATTTTAGTTCTCCAGATTTCAATTTCTTTTGTAAATGAAGGCGACTCTTCTGTGAACTAACTGCATTTTGAAATCTTGTCTAGCTCTAAACTGTATGCTATGGAAATCTATTATAGTTCAGCCATGCAAATTTGCAACTTGAAATTAGCATGCATTCCTGTACTTCCAAATTACTTTTCATTTAGATGCCTATTTTTAATTCTCTTATTATCTTTTGTTACCCAAAAGTTCTGGGAAGACAAGGATTTTGTTGCTGCTTTTGTTCATTGTTTTATCACACAATTTTAAGAACATTTTTATTCCCTATCTACACATAGAACACTCTAACTCCATTGGAAATACAAGGATACATGGTTTCATACTGATCTCTTCCAAAACTTCCTGTTGGACACCAAACAAGAGGAGATACTCCCCTATAATATTTTTTCTAAGACAGATTCAGTGTTTAACTACTGCTATTTCATTTTTTAAAAATTATACATCTGGATTCCATACTGGTCTATCAGTTAATGACATGGAATATTTGGTATCACTGTGAGATTTAATGGATAGAATATTTGTAAAATTGAACTTCATATATACAGAGAGTTGTTTTTTTTTTTTTTGTTGTTGTTGTTGTTGTTTTTACTGAGAAGCCAATAAGGGCAGTTGTTTAGCAGCATGATTTGAATGTTTTCCAGATCTGGATTCAGAGTATTCTTTTTAAAGCCTAGACAGCTATGTGACACAAGAAATAGAGCACTGGACCTAGAATTAGGAAGTCCTGTGTTCAGATCTGGTTTCTGACACTTACTAGCCTTATGATCTGCCTACCTCAATTTCTTCCTCTGTAAAATGGGGATAATAAAATAATAAAAAACCTAGAGTTAAATAAACAACAAAGATCAACTATGATAATATTTGTAAATAGTTCCTCAGGGATGGTGGGTGCTTAACAAATGCTTTCCCCCTTCCTTTCCTCCTCAACATTTTGTTTTACCATATTAGGTCAATGAGTCTTTCAATCTTTCTGTGTCTCAATTTGTTCATTTGTAAAATGGAAGAGAGTGGACTAGATGACATTAGAGCCTTTCCAACTATAAAATCTATGAGCTTTTTAAAAAAAAGTCCTACAAACTGAAATATCTCTTTTACTACTTGATATATTACTATTCCTTATTCATTCTCCATAAGGAACTCTTTTAAAATGTGACTCCTCATGGGAAAGGCAATATTTGTAAGCCATTAGAGCCTTGGATTAAAAGTTGGAAGTTCAGGCTATGAATCTTGACTCCATATTTGTTATCTGTGCAATCTCATTGGATCTCATTTTCATCATTTATAAAATAATGAGTTGGAAATAGACATCTTCTAAGATCCCTTTTAACTCTAAATCTTATGACTTGAGTATGAATAATTTTATCAATTTGCTTTCCCCTTCTGACAGGAGAATACTGAATTTTTGAGAGAAGGTATTGAATGAAGATAAGAGGCAGAAAGAGTAAGGGAAGACAGCCAAACCAAAATTGGACTTTTTCCACAGTTTTCTTTCATCTTACCTATCTGAACATTTTTTGTTAATGGAACTGGATTGTTTCCCCTTGGAATTTAGGAGGACTTTTAGATCATAGGCTATAGATTTGAAAGAAACCTTAGACCTATAGACTTGATTTTAGAGATGAGAATTCTGAGATCTAAGAAGTTGAAGACTGCTGCCCAATGCCACACAGGTAAAAATAGAAGAGCCAAAATTCATACCTTGGTCCATTATATCTGAATCCAGAGACCTTTCCACAACATATATCCTCCCAGAAGAAGTAACTAGCTTCTCTTTTCATGTCTCTCTCTGCACATCTCCCTGTTGAGACAATATCTTGGAAGTTTTGAATCTCTCACTTCAGTTCCAAGTCACACCATCTCTTAGAGCTAAATAGCTGGCAACCTGCTCAGACCGCCCCACTGCAAAATGAAAGGAGACATTATCCATTCTTTGTGAAAAACTTCAGGGAGTTTCTAAGGTTGCCTCTATGAAATACCTTAACAATAGGTCAAAAAGGGAAACATTCAGCCAATTAAGCAGTTGTTTTGTGTACATGATGCCAACTTCCAGTTCTGACTATTTTCCCTCAGGTAATTAATTGAGTTTTGTGTTAAACTGAATGAATCAACTGATTGTTTGGGCATCTAACTCAGGATGCCAGTGTGAAGTTATCCAATAGCCTTTTCTTTATATTTTTGAGGAGTGGGAGAAAATGAGGCAGGACCACGATAATAAGTGAGGTGGGTTCAAAGGAGTGAATGAAGTCTTAGTTCACAAACGAGCCACCAAGATGCAGGTTATTAAGACACATACCTAGTCACTATAAACTAAGTGGGGCATCCATTGGCCAGGATTTGCCTTTACTTCTTCAGGAAACTGCATCCCCTCATTACCACCTATTGGGATCCTTAACACTTTACATCTCAGGACAAATACCACTTACAAATAGATGCCTTTCCTGATTTCTTACTTTTCCCCTTCTATCATTAGTGCTCCTCCATATTACATTATAGTTTTTTGGCACATATCTTGCATTTTCTTATCTGTGTTCAGGTCCTTCACCTGCCCCTCCAACTCAAACAAATATAAACAGGCATGGGATTATTTTACTTTTGTCTTTGTGTTTCCAGGGTCTAGCACAGAAATTGGAACATAGTAATAATTGCTGCATAGATGTTTATCAAATTAAAGTAAAGTGAATTGGAGAAAACACATTTCTCCATATCCATAAATAGTCAGAAATGGGAGGGAACCTTAGATATCTTAACACTTCACTTCACAGATGAGGAAATGCACATTTAAAAGAGTTAACTAACTTTCCCCAAAGTTACACCATGGGATAGTGGCAGAATCAGGTCTAGAATTAAATTCTCTTGCTTCATAATCCAGCCATCTTTCCACTATTCAGTGGAATATTAAGTGTTTCTCTGAATTGTTTTGTCTTTTTTTTTTTTTAACGCTGATTCACTTAAAGCAGATAAGCCAATGACAGTTTAAAGGAAATACTTTAAAATTTCAATCCTTACGAAAAGATATCTATTGCAACATGGGAAAAAAAAAGTCTAAATTTACTGAATTTATGCTCATTGCAATTCCTACTTTGAAGGCAGTATCATAAAACATAATAACACTAGTTTTTGGAAATAAGAGTCAGTCCAGCTCATAAACTCAGCCAAGTAATACAAGGTCACGTATAAAGTGATAAAATGACCAGCCTGTACCCAGGTAACCAATTCACTGTGTGGGAGGGATAGTTCCTGGTGTGTTACAAATATGAATCAGGTAAAAGCATGCACGTTCATTTAGCTAATCAGCTACCTGTCAGGTTGATAATTGGAAAACTCAGGATTTGAGTAGAACAAGGGGGAAAAACATTGCCAGTTGGGTTGTTTGAAGGCTTTGAATTCAGTGTCACCACTTGAGTGGGTGAAAATCAATAGGGAATCATAAAGGTGTCTACTCTGTGGGCTTAGGCCTAACTGCTTCAAGTCAACTATGCAAAGATTTAAGCTTTTCCCTTGAGCACCTTTGTAGACATTATTAGAGCATCAGAGATGAAGGGATGGAATAGCTCTTCACAGTCTGACTCCTTCACTTTATAACAAGACAATGAGACCAAGAATAGTTAAGTTATTTGCTCAAAGCAGCATAAGTATAAATGCCCTGGTCAAACCACTGTTTGCACTCAGTCAGGCAATGAATCCAGAATTCTTTTCATTGAACCAACTTGAAGAAAGAAGCTTCTACAAAAGTCAGGAAGTTCTTGATCCCTTAATTCTGTTTATTTCTTAGAAGAGGTAAAGTAATTAGAAGAACATATAAGGGAAAGGCCCATCATAAGTAGCAGGGCAATCAATTATTCAACCATGGCAACTCTTGAAGATTCTAAAGGGACTTAGACTTTTATGACTGAAAGAATATCCAAGTGCAATGAAATTACAAATTTGAAGTACTGAAAATGTATAGACACAGGAAGATATAGACAAAAATTGAACCAAGTGAGTAAATAGGTATAGATTGTGATCTGCATTCATCCTTTGAGGAAACACCCAGAGAGATGAGATCATAGAGCTATTTGAAATCAAATGGTAAGAGTTAATTGTATATGCTGAAGAATTAAAAAATGTATTAACAGGAGAAGGTAAATCATGGATGAAGGAAAGGAACTTGTGTTTATTTGTCTGAAGTAACAAAGAATAAATATATAACATTCCCTTAGTATTTACACTTTGTCTTTAAACTCAGTTCTTTGTGAACTGAATACTCAATGGATAATAAAACTAAAGAAAATAATACCAAACTGGTAGGGAGGTCAACAAGTTCATAGAATCCTAGGATTTCCATAGGTATTGGAAAAAATGACATACTGCTTTATTATTCCATCATTTAGGTCCCATCTGACTGTTCATTTGGGTTTTCTTGGGTGGAGTGATTTGCCATTTTCTTCTT
The DNA here is from genome assembly GCA_023553655.1 of Myrmecobius fasciatus. Lineage (NCBI taxonomy): Eukaryota > Metazoa > Chordata > Mammalia > Dasyuromorphia > Myrmecobiidae > Myrmecobius > Myrmecobius fasciatus. The sequence goes on from JAJPUD010002771.1 coordinate 127,616, forward strand.
CAATTTATTTTACCAGTGAGGAAATTGAGGCAAACAGGGTTAAGTGACTTACCGGAGTCACATAGCTAGTAAGTAAGTATCTGAGGCCAGATTTGAACTCAGCAAGATGAGTCTTCTTTCCTCTAAGCCTTGTACTCTATCCACTGCACCATTTTGCTGACCCAAATCCTTTAATAGTTTGGTAAAATACTGAATAAATAAGTTATTTTAGGTAGCACTGTCATTTTTATTCTATAGCATATCTCAAAAATCTTAGTGTGCTTTTAAGCTTTAATGGTTTAAAACTACATTAATGCTTTTGGAAGCCCCACTATTTTTTTTTTTAAAGACAATACTATCTAAAGTATTATTTCTTAGATGACAATACTACCTTAGGGCAATTTTAAGCTATTAAAATTTTAAATTGCATTAAGACTTTTGGGGCATCCTATAATATTAAAAATAGGTTACCTTGTATTGGCTTGATCTAACTAGGAGCAATTACTGTTTTTTCAATTCTTTAGATCTGTATTTTTACCAAAAAAAGTGTTTTTTTTTTCCTAAAGTTCAATATATATAACTCCTGGGTAAATCTCTGTACATACATCCTCAAGTATTTTCATAGCTTTTATAATTACTTTGGATGCTATATTTCTTTTTAACTCTTCTTATTGAGTGTTTTTGCTAATTTTATTTTATATCTTATTTTGGTGAATTTAATCATTGTTTCCATTAATTTTGAGTTAACTCTCTGATATAAAAAGGTGATAATTTTATTTCTCTTTGTCCATGTTTTGCTTATTGAGTCCTTTTTTTTTTTACATTATTGCTACATAAGTATTTCTAGCACTGCTAAATACTAATGGTGATAATGGAATCCTTGCTTTCCCCAAGATCTTATTGGAAAGGTCTATGAATTTCCTCAATTATTTGTATTCTTGATTTTAGATAGATTCTAAGAAAGTGCCCTTCCAGAGTTTTTAATAGAAAAGGTCCTGGATTATATTTTTTTTAAATCAATCTTTTCATCTACCAAATAGTCATTTAATTATAGTTTTCCTTGTGCTGAATCAGTCCTACATTCCTGGTATAAATGGACTTGATCACTGTGTTTAATATTTCTAGCATGTTATTATATTCTACTTGCTAATATTTTACTTACTTTTTTAAAATCAATATTCATTAAGGATATTGATCTATATATTTTTCCCTTTGTTTTGTCTTCCCCTTGTTTAAGTAGGTATCATATTTTAAGAAATTAGAAAGGTTTCTTTTCTTATTATTACAGTTTATTTAGTATTAAAATTATCTGTTCTTTGAAGGTTTAATATAATTTACTTCGATGTTCATCTGCCCCTGGAGTTTGTTTGGTGGATTTTTTGGGGGGGAAGGGGAGAAGAATTTACCTTTCTAGTTTAATTTTTTGTGATAATGAGTTGTTTAATATATTTCATCTTTTTCTAGTCTGAGTGTTTTATTTTATTTTTGGTAAATATTTATTCATTTCTTCTGTTATTGATTTAGTTAACATAAACTTGGGCAAAATAATTTCTGATAATTTTCCTTTTTTCTTCTTCAATAATGTATTCTCAGGGGACAAAGCCAAGATGAAAGAGAGTAGACAGACCTTTGCTTGAGCTGTTCCTGGCTTCCTTCAGAATCAACATTCTGAATGGATGTTGGACTGCTAGAACCTACAAATATTTGGAGTGTAATAAATTTCCAGCAGAAGATATCTTAGAAGGACTTCAGGAAAGGTCTGTCTCAACTGGATGGGGGGGACATGGCCCAGTGTAGACATAGTGCAGGGAAACCCTGCATTCCATGGGGAATTCAGTGGGAGGCTCTTAGTCAAAATACTGCAGCATTGATTATTCTGTCCTGGTTCAGAAGACCAGTGAATCAGCAGAGTAGCTGTGAGACCTCCAAAATAACTATAGAAGACAAATGGTGAGCCATGAATCCCAGCATAATAAATGGGTGGAACTTGGCCAGGTCTACCCAGCACACGGGGGGGAAGAATGTATAGCACCACCAGCCTTAGGGAAACTTGAACTTCCTGTAGCCCTGTTGAGTTACTGGGATCAATCTTCCTTGTGCCTAGGAGCAGACCTCAACCTTTGAAAATAAGCAAAAAAAAAAAAAAAAAAATCAAAAATCTCTGACCATAGATAACTATTATGGAGACAGGAAAGAACAGAACCCAAACCTGAGGACACTAAAGGAAAAACACTTCCAGGTGAAGCCTCTCAGGGGCATATGAACTGGTCTCCAATTCAAAAGGCTCTTTTGGAAGAATTTTTAAAAGATGTTAAAAGAGGACTAGAAGAAAAATGGGGAAAGGAAATGAAACCTTTGCAGGAGAGTGTGGAAACACAGAAATTGACTGAAAAAACTATTTAAAATATATTTGGTGAAATGGGAAAAAATATACTGAAGAAAACAACTTAAAAATATTTGGCAAAATGAAAAAAGAAAATAACTCCTTGAAAAATAGAATTGGTGAAATGGAAAAAGAGAACAACCTCTTAAATAACAGAATTGGTGAAATGGGGGGAAAATCCAATGAAGAAAAGCAACTCCTTTAAAAGTACAATTGGCCAAATGCAAAAAGAGGTAAAAAAGCTAATGGAAGAAAATAATTCACTAAAAATTAGAATTGGATGAAGGAAGTGAAAGATTCAATGAGAAATCAAGAAGCAGTCAAACAAAACCAAAAAAATGAAAAAATGCCCCATTGAGAAAACAACTGACCTGGAAAACAGATCTAGGGGAGACAATCTAAGAATTATTATACTATCTGAAAACCATGATAAAAAAAAGAGCCTGGACAATGTCTTTTAAAAAATCATCAAGGAAAATTATCCTAGAACAAGAGGGTAAAATAGCCATTGAAAGAATCTATCAATCACTCCTGAACAGAGACCCCAAAATGAAAATTCCAAGGAATATTGTATCTAAAATTCAGAATTATCAGATCAAGGAGAAAATGCTGCAAGCAGCCAGAAAGAAATGATTCAGATTTCAAGAAGCCACAATCAGGATTACTCAGGACATAACAGGTTCTACTTTAAAGGATTCAAGGGCCTGGAATATGATATTCTGGAAGGCAAAAGAGCTTGGACTTCAGCCAAAAATCAACTAGTCAGAAAAAGTAAATATTATCTTTCAGGGAAAAAGATAGATATTCAATAAAATAAGGAATTTTCAATTATTTTTGATAAAATGACCAGAGCTGAACCAAAAAATGTGATCTTCAAATACAGAACTCAAGAGAAGCATAAGGTAAAAAGGGAAAGAAAAAACCACTATTTTTTTAAAGGTTAAAATGTTTTCATCTCTACATGGGAATATATGTGTAACTCTTGAGAAACATATCTTTGGTATATTTATTATATTTAGAGGATGTAGCAATGATTCAACTTTATTTTCATGATATATAAAAAAAGAAACTTGGGATGGAAAAGGGATTGTCTTAGAAGAAGAGGAAAGGGAAAGTAAAATGGGGTAAATTACATCACTTGAAGAGGCAAAAAGACCTATTACAATTGAGGGAAAGAAAGGAGGGGGATGAGCAGTGTTTGAACCTTAATATCATTGGATTTGGCTCAAAGAAGTAATATCATACATATTTGGTTTGGTATTTAAATTTGTCTCACCCTATAGAGGTAAAAGAGGAAAGGAAAGAGGAAATAATAGAAGGGAAGACAGAAGAGGAAAGGTGTAAGAAAGGGGGAGGAGCTGAAAAAAGGGAGGGCAGATTGAGGGAGGTAGTGGTTGGTAGCAAAACATTGGTGAGGAAGGAGAGGGGGAAAGGAAAGAAGAAAGTATAATTTGGGTAGGAAATACAATTAGTCATTTTAACTGTGAATATGAATGGAATAAACTCTCCCATAAAACAGAAAGGGATAGCAGAGAGGGTTAAAAGCCAGAATCCTACATTGTGTTGTTCAATAGTACATTTTCCTTCTTTCATTTTAAAGAACAATTTAGTTTTCCTCTCTTTTGTATTAGATTAGTTAACTGATTTATCTATTTTATTAGTTTTTCTTTTTCAAAAACCTCTTCCTAGTTTAATTTATGAGTTCAACAGTATTTTTGCTTGAAATTTTACTTATTCCTTCTTTAATTTTCATAATTTATGTTTTATAATTTAAGGTTTATTTGCAGTTAACTGTTTTTTTTTTTTTAGTTTTGTGCCACATTCATTGTTTATTCTTTCTCTCTTTTGTTAATACATTTTTAGAGAAATAAATTTTCCCTTAGGAACCATTTTGGATGTGCCCTATAAGTTTTGGTATGAAGTCTCATTGTAATTTTTAATCTAATTTTCTATTGTTCTATATTTTTGATGCATCTGGTTTTACAATTATATTCTTCAATTACTTTTTATTGAAACGAATTTTATTGCATTGTAATCAGTAAATGTTATATTTATTATTTCTTCTTTTCTACATGTTTGGAGTTGTCTTTGTGCTCAAATACATGGAAAGTTTTTGTAAAGGAGAAACAGATGAAAGTATGCACATTCTTTTATATTTCCTTTTAGTTATCACCAGAACTCTATCATGTCTGATTTTTCTAAAGTTCTATTCAGAAAACCTATGCTTTTTATTAATATATTGACCTTCTAATGAGAGAACTTCCTTTAACTAATGCAGTTTGGTACTTGTTCTACAATTTATAGTTTTAGAGACCTTTGTAACTTCTGTGGCACTCAGAGATCAGTGATTTATTCAGGGCACACAGCTAGAAGTAGTATTTGGATCCAGGTCTTCCTTATTTTGAAGCTAGCCATGCTCTATAGCACACACTCTCTCTGGGATCATTCCATGTTTTATTTTTAATTTTTTATTGAAATCATTTTCACATAATTTTCTTACATGCCTTTCATATCTCCAGTAAAGCCTCTTTTGTAATAAAGGAAAAACAGTTAAGCAAAACTTACTAAAACTTTCTCAACTTGTTAGCGTCCCAGCATCAAGGGCCACTGTTTTTCTCAGATACCATTTAATCATAATCATTACCACAGTATATACTTATACATAGATTTAGACATGGAAATAAAAGTTACAGGCCTAAAATACAACATTCTTCTTTTAAAATTTAGAAACTCAGGGAGAGAGCTGTTAAGTGACTTGGTCAGAGTTACACAGTATTGTCTAAGGTAAGACAAATAACATGCTCTATTGGTTGCACCACAATGTGTCCTGGAGTCCAAATATGACAGTATAAAATTTTACTTCCATAACTCTCCGTCTCTCTACTGAGAATTTCCTCATCTGTGAAATATAGAGACTGGCCACTGAAGTCCCTCACATTTCTATTATATATGACTCAAAATAACTCATAAACAATTGATACAATTCATATAATTTTCCTTTCTCACCAGTGAATAGCCACTTTCCCCCAAGAACCTATACAGTCCTTCAGCCTTAAGGTACCACCCTAAAAACTTGGACATTTCCCAGAAGGAAACATTTCCCAGAAGGAAGTAAACTTGAGGCAACTCCTTTCCTAAAGGATTTAAACTATCCAAATAGCTAGCTCACAATTGCATTTCTTTTTTCAACTCAAGTTGTTCTTCCCTTTTTCCTATACAAACTTCTTATACAGGAAGGAGAATAAATTATACTAAAATTTATATGTTGACAAATTAATTTATGCCAATGTATTTATTATCCCAGGTATTTGCATTTTTAATATGTTGGTTTCTAATTATAAAATGTAAGGTTTTATTTCCTATTAAAAGAATTGTAAGATACTAGAGATAAGTAGAAGAGATAATTTCTTGGGTAGGGACTTGAAATCATTCTAAGTTGAAGGATATCCCTGGAAGCTCTACATCTGGTTTAGATGTGGCAATACATACATACATACACACACACACACACACACACACATTTACCATCACCTTTGTTTTAATCATGTATGACTCTTTGTGACCCCATTTATGGTTTTCTTGGCAAAGATACTGGAGTGGTTTGCCATCTCCTTCTCCAGCTCATTTATTGATGAGGAAACTGAGGAAAACAGGGTTAAGTGACTTGCCCGGGATTATATAAATACTAAGTGTTTGAGACCTCATTTGAACTGAAGAAAGCTTCCTGGTACTCTACCTCTAGTGCCCACCTAGATGCCCTCTTGTCCTCACCTTATACTTCCCTTAACCTCACAGCCTTCCCCCTCTATTTCCCTAGCTGTCAGACACCAAAAATCTAATTTTCATTGTGCTCCCTGCCCTTCACTATACCATCAGTCCCGACCTGGCTTTGCCCTCCCCCAACATAGTGATCCAAACAAGGTAAAACATAATCATATGGCCCCAAAATGATGCTGTTTTAAATCCTTCATCATCCCAGCACTAAATGAAGTCTCAAATATAGTGAAGCAGCCAAAGAAACAAGATCTTGACTTAGAGCTATAAGGAACCTCAGATGTCATCTATTCAACCTCTTTATTTTCCAGCTGAAAAAACTGCACACAAGGAAATTACATGAATTGTCCAAAGTCACACAGGCAATAATCATCAAAGGTGAGATTTGAAATGAGATCTTTGCTCCAGAGTCAGCACTCTTTCCACTGCATTCTGGTAACTTTTTAAATAGAAGAGGCTTGGATATATGGAAATTCACTTACTGTGAGGAACAAAGGAGGTACAGCTATGAGGAACAAAGACATCAGGCTCCACTGCTTTGAGAGTTTGGGTTTAATTCTCACCTTAGACACTATTGTGTAACTGAGCAAGTCTCTTAATTGCTCCCTTCCTTAGTTTTCCCATTTTAAACTGAGGGTGTTGGATTTGAAAATCTGTTAGAAAAACTTATAATTTAGTTTGTCTAGGACAGCTAGATGGCATAGTAGATAAGAGTACCACTCTGAAATCAGGAAGACTCATCTTTCTGAGTTAAAATCCATCCCTAGATCCTAGATTTGTGATCCTGGGCAAACTGTTTGCTTCAGTTTCCCCTTATGGAAAATGAGTTGAGAAGGAAATGGCAAACCACTCTAGCATCTTTGCCAAGAAAATCCCAAATGAGGTCACAAAGAGTCAGATACAACTGTAATGACCAAACAACAAAGTAGAATTATTCTAGTCTATGTGAATTGCTTAGTATACATGCCTAATCATCATATAGCACACAAATCATAGTACTTATGATTAATTATATATCATATTATCGTTGTTGTAAGTTGTATTTGATTATGAGTTAAACTTTGTATCTATTCATTGGATAAATATTTATTGGGCACCTACTGTGTGTAAAATGGTCTTTATATGTTGGCTCAGTCTCCAGAGTTTACTTTTCTTACACTACAGTAATTTGCTCACAACATAAGGAAACCAAAGGGAACATTTGTTGGCCAAGGACCAAACTCACAAAGAGAAAGCATCACTAGAAACCTTATATATTTCCAAACCCTTCTATATAGAAGACATTCAACAAATATCTATTAATCATGAGATGACTAGCTGTAAATGACTTTGCTATTCCCAGTATTATAATCTACAACTACTCTGAAAGACTTGTAATGAAAAATCCTATCCATACTCAGAGAAGGAACTGATTATGTCTGAATACAGACTAATGCATTCTCTCTCTCTCTCTTTCTTTTTAATTTAATTTTTCTTGAGGGTTTTTATTTTCATTAGGGTGGGAGATCTATGTTTTCTTTCACAACTTGACTTTTATGGAAATGTTTTACATAACTTCACATGTGGTTTCTTAATTATGGGGGGGGGATAAGGGAGAGAACCTAGAACTCAAAAATCTCAAAAACAAATGTAAAAAATAATTGTTTTGAATATAACTTGGGAAAGATGCTAAATAAATAAAATAAAAAATCTATTAATCAGTTCATTCTTGTGTACTTTTGATATGCTGATCTTATGTGTACATGCTAGATGTATCCTTCACTCAGATATTATTTGCTATCAGTGGATTCAGCATGATTCTCATGTCTTTGAACCATATCTAAGAGGATTTAGTTACTAACATATGAAAAAATCTCCTGCCATCAGTCACATTATGCTGGTTGAGGCTATGACACACTGCTATCCTACTGCAGGTAAAGAATACCAGCAATATTAACAATACTTTTATTGGCCAAGTTCTAGTTGAAGCAGCCTGCATTTGCTCTAAACCATTAGTTAATGCCTCATTAAATACAATCACAAGCAACAGTTTTTGGTTTCCCTGACACAGGTTGACTTGACTGAAAGCAGCTGCTATACAGCTCCTCAGCCCCAGCCATGCTTGTCATCACTGGTTAGGACTATTAATTCACTGTAGTATACTTTAATGTGTTCTGATGTTCAGTGGTAGCAGGTGACTGTACAATAATATTTTTTTGCACAGTTAACTCCTGGCCCCTCTCAGTATGAGCAAGTTCGAAATGAGTATCAGTGCAAATCTGTTATTTACAGCTTACTCTATGTGGGTACTTGGTATTCATATTGTTCTCCAGATAACATTAACACAGCAGAGCCCAATAACACCTTGCCAAGCAAATGCTATTAATCTCAAATCCAGTATTCCAACCTAGGTTCGAGGAGGTACATTAATGATCATGAATACCTCTAATAGGACCTTTTTTTAAGGCAAAGGCAAGATTTTGCAAGGTTTCTATCTTGGAGTTTCTGGACAATTCTAATCCATGGCTCCCTAGACACTGTCTACAGTTTAATGTAGATGTCTGGCCTTCCTCTTGCCAAACACATTGTCTTAGCTTGAGCATCCGTTATGTATATTAGGTCTGCATGTTACCATTAAATTGGGACTTGGCAGTAATGGTATATGGTGAAAAGGTGAAGCAGGCTACTAGGTGCTTTGCTCATGAGCACACAAATCACTTCATTCTTCTCTGGTCCCTAAAGAATGGCTGTCTAACTGCTCTGGTTAATTATGCATCAGTTAATTAATTTGTTGGCTTTAGTGAATTGAATCAATTATTTTAAATGGCTTTTAATTGTTAATATATGCATTAAAACAAAAGACAAAGGCAGTTAGTAGAATGTTACAGGAAAAACCTCCCTGGACAGGGGAATAGTCTTTTAAAATAAACTACTATGACTTTCCAAGAGTCCTCTTTGTTCTCCCCAGGAAGCCTATTTGGGGCAATATCATATTCTGCTTAAGGGTCCTGAGAGATCTGTGGTTAAACAGTGTGGATGAATTTACTGACAGCTCAAATCATCACCACACTGCATTTAAGCTCTCATAAACTTTGAGCACAATGAGAAGATCAGGATAATTAGAATGTTCCTTAAGGGACAGGACAACATTAAAACAAAACAGTGTCAGGCCTTGCCAGACTGTGTGGCTTGTAGGTGCTTTTCATTCCCAAATCTAGCAGAACAGGCTTATTCCAACTTCTGTGACTTTCTCCATTTCATTCCTAACTTTCTTCCCAGCACATGCACATAGGCACACACACACACACACACACACACACACACACACACACATACACACACACTATTATTATGCCTGATTTTCTGCTTCCTATTTATCCAAAGTCCTATTTACCCTTCAAGGTGAAACTCAAGTTTATGATAATTTTAGATTATTTAAGTTCCATATCCTCTATGAAGTCTTCTCTGATACCAGCTCTGATTATTTATCTTTATTAAGCCCTTATAATACCAATAATTAATATCACAAAGCTTAGTCATTTTGACCACTAAATGTTCTCTTATGGTTTCATGGATTTTGGTTTTATCTCTCAAACTAGACAGTTACTTCCTGGGGAGCAAGAATTGTGTCAATTTAAAAAAATATCCCTCATACCATCTGGAAGAGGAATGGGAACAGAATAGATATTTAATTAATATTGATTGATAAAAAGGGCACCAACATCTTACAGTTGTGAGTTCCCATGCCAACACAAGAATACAAAGAAATCCCACCTGAAAATAAGAAATGCCTGGCTGGTCCTGTTCTTACTTCTCTCGGAGGTTGTCATTGCTAGTGTTGTTTCTGATGAGCATGGCAGGAAAGAGCAGAATTGAGACCAGCAGTTCTTATAACTTGGGTAGCACATCCCTTCAGTCCTTTGGGAAGCAACAACAGTTCATCTTGCAGACTGGGTCTCTGCAGCTCCTTAGCTTCATACTCAGCATGGATGTCTCCATTCAAACAGAACCCCTGATTGTTTCAGGTCAACACCAGCTGACTGTTGCAGTCTCCCAATTACTAACACATCACTGAATAGCTTCTTCTTGTACTCCAACATGTCCCTCAAGAATTTCTTCTGCCTACTTCTCAAACTTTGATTGCTCTACTTCTATTCCCCCTACTCAGCCCTCCTGGCCTTTACTTACTAAACCAGTACTATATTTTGCTGGGTCAGTCCAATTCAGCTAAGAAGCAATCAACATGGAACCTTAGTAAAGGGATTCCCCAACTTGCCAAGGGCTTGCTCCCCTGAAACTATTTTGTAAGTAGGTTGTTTGGAATTGGGAACATAACTTCCTATGAAAAAATGATACCATGCTAGTTACTGAATGAAGGAAGGAAAGAGTAAATGGGTTTCTGGGCCAGCCCATCAAAATCCCTAATGTAGCTGAAATAGCACCGGTATTCCTGAGACCTTTTAAATTCTGAGCCCCCCCTAAGCACAGAACAAGGAATAGGGAGTGTGGAAGTGGAGCAAAGGCTCCAGGATTTAGGCAATTCTCAAAGCATGAGCAGGGAGAAATCTAAAAGAAGATGCTAAAAACAAGGATTGCCTTTAGCAGCTGCAGCTACTGTGACAGAGGTAAGAGAGACTATGGTGGCAGTCAGACAAAGACTTACCAATCATTTGTATATCTACCACTCATTTATAGAGGATATATAACAGACTATCTGTATGTGCAAATGAAGTAAAATCCATAAGAAAGGGATAGATTTATTTTGTATGCTATAGGGTTTTTGAAGTAGTATGTGTATTGTTTTAGGGATTTTAATTTACTTTAGCTTTTTTTTTTTTAATGTAATGATGTTCAGGAATGTGCAGCATCAGTTAAAATTACTGGCAGGTTTCTTTTATGATGACAATTAATACGAATCCAGTGATATTTTTAAGAATGAATGTTCTTGCATATGCATACAGCATTGATGTCTTATTCCTCTAGTAGGAAGTGTTCTCATCAGTATAACCATATTGGTCATATATGTGGGCTTTAGCCTTTGTAGTACATAAAGCTTCTCAATAGGTCAATCCACTTGCTTTGTTTTCTTTGAGAAAATTTTTGGAGGGCAGGGATTACCTCATTTTTATCTTTTGTATTTTCAATGCCTTTTTAGCACACAGTGGCACTTAAGAAATGTTTGCTAATTATGATTTAACCATAACATAACCAGTTTGTGCATTTTATTATATACTATGTATGATTCAAAGTCTTATATGACAGGGGAATGCATAATTAGAGACCTTCTGTATGTTGACTGTAGAAAATAAGAAAAATAATGCCTGATAACCAATAAAATGCTCATTCCTCATGCTCACACACCTCCACTTGACCCTGCTTTCCCATATCATTATGCTCCTTGACAGATAACTAACAATCTAATGATCCTCAAGACCTCCAGCAACATAAACTCCTGGCTAACTGAAAAGAAAAAGGAAAAAGACCTGAAATCATGGGAGTGAGAACAATAAGTATCTTTATCCATGAATGTGGGACAAGAGATCCAGGGGCCTTTGTTTCTTAATATATGTGAGTGTCAACAAGTGTTGATGAAGATAAGGACTGAACAGTGCATGGCATTAGGGAAAATTCAGAACATTAAATTGGAAATCTAATAATGTGAGAAGAGAAAAAAATGTATATGTTTATATAAAGGAATGCTAATGTAGCGGGGATTACAAATCTCCCTCTTCCTGGTGTGTAGGCAACATCAGAAGAAAACAGTTCAATCATCCCTCTCTTTTTTAAAAAAGACATTTCAGGAAGCAGCTCCTGGTAATTTGAATAACCAGTCCAGTTGTCCCAGGGGAATTAACAATCAGAGATAGAATTCTTTTTCTAAGCCCTTAGACACAGTGGGTGGCAATGGGAACAAGTGGAAAACATTCCCATTGCACAATAATTGAGAAGCAAAAATGAAAATGCTAGTAATATACTGTAAGCATACATAGAGTTGGAGAGAGAAACCACACTTAGGGGTGCAAGAGATGCCCCTGGAGCACTTCTTCTAGTGAGATCAGGTGCTGAAGGGATTATTATACAAAAAGAAGCTCGAGAGTAACAAAGACTTTCTGGCTCCTCAAAGATGTAAGCATATCTTTTTCAGCTTAATTGCTAGAGAGCTGGTTCCCTGGGAAAGGGAGTAAACCCCACCTGCTGGTGATTTAGGAAGATATCAGAGAACAGTAGATGAAACCACTTACAGAGAAGTATAGAGAAGCAGTCATTGTGGATGATAGTGACATAGGAGCTAGAGCTTTGACACTTATAAAGAATATTTGGAGGCAAGAACCAAATGCAACATACAGCATAGTAAATACAAAGGGGCTACAGAGAATGAAGAACAAACATGACCAAGACCCTAAATCATCTAGGTTGGGGCACTTTGCCAGAAAATGTAAGATCCCCATAGTATACCCAAGCCCTTCTTGTCAGGAGGGAGCCTCTGACACAGGGGTTATACTAATCATGGTAATTCATATGAACAGTTTATTTAATAATGTAGCACAACCCGAAACGAATGTCAGATTCACTTTATTGTAAGTTTTATTTGATTACAAAAGCAAACTCTATCCTTGTGTGTTTACTTGCTCTTCAGAATTTGTTTCTTGTGTAGCAAGATCAGCTACTGACAACTTTAAAGAAACTAAACAAGCTGAAGACATCCTTGGTTGCTGATTAGGGGTTATTAATTAACCTGATCAAATAAATTGCCCTAAAGTGATAATAGGTGATAATAACTTAATGTGATATCTACAGTTAACTTATTTGCATTTTTAACAAAGAGCTTATTTAAGTCTCTTTAGCCTCCTAAATAAATGGAGTGAGAATTTAAGCCAAGGATACTTTTGTGCAAACAGACATCATGGTGTCTCCTTCACAAAGAAAACTTCTCATGAAAAAAATAGACCCTGTAGGTAGCCTTCATAAAAAGGCAGCCATTGCTCTTATCCTTAGAAAAGGAGGTAGAGATTTCAGTCACTTGTTCCTGCATGATAAGATAGAAGTAAATAAAGCACAAATTCATTGCTGGGGTAAGCATTACAGAAGTCTTTTCAGATTACTATAGCACATATTTTCAAGACTGAAGTGGTTAAAGTAGAGGTCTTGAATGGAACACACTCCCTACTCTTCACTGACCCCCTTCTTGGATGAGATATTCAAAAAGAAAATTCTCTTTAGTTGTCAAAACCAGAAGGCTACTGATGAGAATGATGTGTAAGCCTTGCGAAATTCAGTCTAGAATCTGAACTATTTTCTTTAAATAAACACAAAGCCCAATTTAGGAAGGAGACATCTCTATGTTCCCTTTAAATAATAAAACTCTAAAAAGTGAAAATAAATTTATATTTTATTTTCTTTTCCTGTAATAACTTTTTTTTTTCTTTTAAGGAATGAAAAATGGGCTTCACAGAATGCAATAGGTTATCTCCTCCTGGAAGCTTCCCATCTTCCAATCAACTTATCTTCTTTGACAGAATCTCCCCTACCATCTTGAACCCCCCTCCATCCCCTTTGGTACTTAAAATATGTGTAGCGTGGACAAGATAAAAAGAGCAGAAAGGAAAACATATCAGTTACCTATATTGAATCATCCACAAGAGAGACATTTTACTCTGTGTGGGGAATTTCATTTGCATAAAGTGAAAGGATAAGAAACAAAGTGCTCAACTTATCAGTAAAAAACATAATTCTAAATGTCATATTTTAGCTCTCTTTCACCACTAGCCAAATGGTTTAATATACTAGGACCACAGAGATAGTCAAGTCAGAAAAACATTGCTTCAAATTTTTCCTCTAACATAAGCAAGTCATTTAACCATTCTCTGATTCTTAATACCTTCATCTCTAAAATGGGAATTGTTGTTTTCCCTTCCTTCTTGAAGAGGAGCAATGTCATCAGCCAGGTGATATCTAAACTTGCAAGTGACTTAGATTTAAATGAGGCAGAGCTGTTCAAGGTCATCAACCTCCATCGATGGCTCAAAAGCCATTGGTAAGACATAGGTCAAGATTACTAGTGATGGCCAGGGATGCAGGCACTTAACCATGTTTGCCTCAGTTTCCTTATCTGTAAAATGAATTGGAGAAGGAAATGACAAACCACTTTCTTTGCCAAGAAAACCCCAAATTGGGTCATGATGAGTTAGAAATGACTGCAACTACTCAACAACAACAACAACAATTTTAAAGTGCTATGTAATTGTCAAATAATTATAATCTCTAAATGCTTCAGAGCCTGTTAAACTCAAAAATCGGGCCACTAAGCCATGAGAATCCCTGTTCCTCACATATTGACTTAGTTCAAAATGTGATGTTATTTATGTGTTTTTTAATTTTTTTTTATTTTGTTAAGTATTTCTCAATTACATTTTAATATAGTTTGGGCTGCATTTGGGAGTGTTGTAAGTCCCATGTGACTTGTGAGCAGAGTAGTCAGCTTCCTTCCATTCTCAATTCGTTTAAGTTTGCTGTCCCAACTTATTTTCCCCTAGCAATGTCTGATGACTTTCTCACCTTCCAGGCTGGCAATATGAATTCCATACTTTCAAGAAAGTTAACATCTTTTGAAATTTTAACCTTTCTTGATTTTGTTCTGTGTACTTTGGTTTCCTCATTATTATGCCATCTCTTTACTTCATCTCCTATGACCAAACCACCTTGCACAATGTTCTTCCTAGAAGCAGAAATGAAAACTGTTTACTCCAGGACTCTTGACTCTATTACAATTCAGTCATTTGTATTAAATTCAGTAATTTTTCTATTGGCAGGGCCGAGAATTTTCTGTACTTTCCAGGCTTTCTCTTTCCTTAACCAACATTTCCATCTCCCCATTCTGAAAAGTTTAACAATGGGCTGACTTGCTGCCACAAACCACCAGCCTTGGGCAAAATTAAGGAGTAAGGGAAAATATTCTTTTAGTTCTATAAGAAAAAACTCCAGATGGAAAAAGATTAATCTTATAGTCCCAGAAAGAGCAAGGAAAGCTGGGGTAGATAAAGAAGCAAGAAAGAGCAGGTTGGAAAGGGACAGCTGTAGACACTGATCCTTTTCCATCCAATGTTTTCCCCATGGAGCCTCACAAATCTTTCTCCCTCCTTATGCCCTATTTCCTGGGTGTATTTCCCTTAAGTCTGTCCTCAACATTCAAGTGGGATACACATTTCTAACAAAATGTTTGTTAACTGAATATCTAGTTAAAGAAATAAAGACCATATCCTAGAATCTGAGACATCAGATATATACTTATATATGTTGTATACACATATGTATGCACATGTATACAAACACAAGCATAGATACATAGTATATATGTGCAAACATGCATGCATATAAATGCACATATATGTATGTATATGTGTACATATATATGTATGTGTATATATATATATATATACATATATATATATATACATGCATTATATGTATTCTCAGATGGCCCTTCTTCCTATCTCTGAAATCATACCTGATTAGAATTGTCTATTTTACAAATGAGTATCATGGACTTTGACCACAAACTTAATTTGGAGTGGGCATTGGAGATGAAAAGTTCTAGTAGTGTATTATCCAAATATTGTAAGAAGTTATGTATACTATTTAAATTTAAAAAGGATCAAAGCTGATTTTTTAAAAATGTAATAAAAATCAGTTCATTACTTTTTATTCAATTTAAAGGAAATTGCATTTAATTAATTTAAAATGAATACAATACAGCATTCAATGATATTTAAAACAAGTATAATATTCAACATTAGAGTCTTCTTCAAGTCTCAGAAGAATAATTTCTTCTTGAAAAATCCCTGGTAGAAACAGTTCTCTATCTAAAACATAATTACCATTCATTTAAAAGGGGCAAATTTAAGCCCCCAAATTAACATTTACAGATAATCAGTGTTTTTGAAATTAAATCATTAATACGAAACCTAAAGGAAATAATAGAAACAATGAAGTGGTGATAACCATCAAATGAATTGGAAAAGCTAGAAAGGTCAAAACCTGTGGAAAGGCTAGAAAGCCAAAAGAGGCTAATTTACTTTAACTTTGTTTTCAGAAGTCTGAGACCCATGATTATCACTACTTCAAACCAGGAAACTACAAGTATTCTGGGAGGAGAATTTAAGATAAGTAATACATGCAGTCAATGATAAAACTGTTTGTGTGATGGCCTATTATCTCCCATTTTCAGGAGACTGGCTACTTACCATATGTTTTTTAAAATTAATTTATTAAAATATTTATTTTATTAATTTATTGGGAAAACCCAATTACATGTAAAAACAACATTTTTGGGGGGGTTATGCATGTGCATTATTTGTTTTTTTTAAAACATATTTCCTTATGAATCATGTTGGGAGATAAAAAGTAGACCAAAAAGGGAAACCCATGAGAGAAAAAAAAAAAAAAAAAACAGAAGAAAAAGAAAAAAAAAAGTGAACATGACTTATTTTGATTTACATTCAGTCTCCATAGTTCTCTCTCTGGATGTGAATAGCATTTTCCATCCAAAGTTTATTGGGTCTGCCTTGGATCACTGAATCACTGAGAAGAACCAAATTTGATATAATCAATCATTGCACAAACTTGCTATGTACAATGTTTTCCTGGTTCTGCCTGTTTTGCTTGGCATCAATTCATGTAAATCTTCCCAGGCCTTTCTAAAATCATTTTGGGACTTGAGTGGAACTGTTAACCTGATCTTTGAAAAGCACATACATTCATAGTATATAGGAAATGTCAGTCATTGTAGCTTTTCAAATGAGCTAAGAGATAGAAGCATTCCTCTATCAGGAGGATAAGCAGGAAATAGAAACTATAGGAACAGTCCAGTCTAGCCTTAGAAACAGGAAAGAAAGAGATCAAAAAATCAAATGTGTCCTAAAGGTTATAATTAGGTCAACAATAGGTTAGTGAATTTTCTCTAGGCAAATTGATCATGAGAGGGAGGAATGGTATGAGGGAGAGAAAAGACCTCCTCCAAAGGACTAACGTCACTGAAGAAGCTGGAGAGAACTGTGGAGTAAACTACAAAATCATTGGAAGGTTTGAAATTCAAAGTAGAAATCTTTGAGTCAGATAGGGAAGTTGTCTTCTCTAGCTAGGAACTCCATGCTTGGAGAAAAGAAAAAAGAAAATTAAAAATGGTGGCTTTTAGACTAACTTGAATCTAATTTGACTTAAAATCCTTCTACTTCTGCAGAAGAAGCATTTCTCTGAAATCCTGGACCTACTCAGAGAAAGTGAGGACCCACTGTGAAAATACTATCAGCCTGGCTATCGCTCAGAACAAGTTCCTCTGGTTAATTAGAAAGTGACAAATGTCACTGTCCAAGAAATGATTGCTCATGCTGTCTTCCCTCTCTCCCTCAAAAAAAGAAAAAGAAAGATGGTAAAACAGTAAGACAGGCATGAGTAAGAGTAGGGCCAGGCAGGAGCATACCTCAAGAAAGAACCTAGATTCTTTGACATGAAGAAGACAAACCAAACTTAAGAAGAGGAAGTCTCATCCAGCTAAGGTAGGTTTGGGGTCAACTAACTGGCCAAAAAGAATTTAAAGAATGAACAAATGAAAAAGGGGAAACATAAGAAAAATCAAGACTTGCTTTATTGTCATTTTAAAGGAACAAAAAGACTATCTTGATTAAAAAAATATAGTAAAAATGACAAGAGATACTCTTGATTTTGAGGATTAAGGTATTTTCCATGAAGTTCCAAAATTTCATTTTGTCTCTTTACTGAGGGATTGGTGCCCTAATTGGTCCTGTTGAAGAATTTCTTAGCCTAGCATCCTGGAACAGCCAGGATAATCACTCCCACTCCCATGCAAGACTAGAAGTCAACTAAAATAGCCAAACTTGAAAAAAAAAATTAGCACATTAAAGAAACTTGCCAATTGTTAGCATTTTCTGTTTCCTAAGTACAAATTTGATTTGCCTACCTTTATGTACTTAGAGAACATTGTGAATTAGCATATTCTCAATCATTTGGATTGACCAATTAGATTAATTTTGTTCAAATAAAGAAATTGATCTGGAAAGTTCCTAGTTGTGGGCTGACTGCAAAAAATGTGGGCTGTATACTTGGAGAAACTGCTATGTGCTAAAGGGCTTTGTCTATTCAACCTAAGTACAGTGGAGGAAGTTAAGTTTTATCTTGTCATTCTACAGTAGAATGGGTTATATTTCAGTCAAAAGGTACATTCCAATAACAAATGATGTAAAAATATTCAGGGGTTCATTGATAGGTGCTGCTGCCAATCAAACTCATCAATAAGCAAAGACATTTTAATGATTTTTTTAATATGCTTGGAGCAAAGTCTCATGATACACACACACACACACACACACAAATCCCAATGGATCACATTTTCAAATGTGATCTTCACATTTTCAAAAATCTTATATAGGACAAATCAGGATAGATTCAAATAGAATTTTTACAAAGGGCATAAAAGAAATATAAAGATTTCCACACCATAGATAGCAGAAGGGGGAAGGATCTTCTTCAGATAAAATAACATTCTGATAAGCAAACACTAGAGATAAAGTTGATTATTATAAACAGAGCAGGAACTGACCAGATTGCACCAGGGATATAATTGATGTCTCAGCTTGATTTTCCTCTAGCTACCTTGAAATAATTGTTTTAATGAAATGACAAAAATTCTCTTGCCACATGTTTGTTTTTCCTCCATCATCCTCAATGACTAAAGTGATGCTGAAACCTCTTTGTGGTCTATAAGAGCGATGTAAAGGATTTTGTCCTATTTTGTTTCTCTTTTCCAAAGCTTCCCCTCCCATGGTCTCATAGTAATGAAAATCAAAGTAAATGGGAGGGTTTTTTAATCATTCTTGATACATAAAGGATCATAGATAGAAGTCATCTAGTCCATCACCTTCATTTTATAGATGAGGAAACTGAGTCCCAGATAATGATTTGCCTGAGATTATAGAGGTGATCTTGGCAAAGCCAGGATCAAACTAAGGTTCTGGACTCTACTCTTATGAACAGTTAAGTCCTCTTATAAATTTATATTTATCCCACTTCTATTTGATAACCTAAGTATTTCTCCTGAGTCTCTTTTTTCAGAGAGGATATTCAGAGGTTAAATCAGTAGTATACAAGCTTGGGCAGAGTTTACAAATCTATAAAAGCTTTAAGTTTAATTCTGACACAGACTTCTTTCACTATTAAAGGAATAATGTAGCTAGTACTGAGAATCATGCCCTCAGAAGATTGCTCAATGTTTGGGCTAGGATGACCTTTGAAACAGGTAAGAATAAAAAAGGCACTCAGTCCTGTGTATCCTGTCAAATTCCACAGTGATGATGGTGAAATGGTAGAAAACAAGGCAGAATCTGAGAAGAATCACATAATCCTTAGGCTATATGAAAGTATTTACTGAACTGCTGACTCTCTTTGTGACACTGGTATTGATTGTAGAAACACTTTACACCAGTATCCCAGGTGATCTGTAAAGTATGATAGTGATAACAGTCTATTCTAGTTCCTATACTGCCTTTATTAAACCCATGGAAAAAGCTGTTATATTTCAATTTATGGGACAGTAGACAGAATGTTAGACTTAGAAACAGGAAAGCTGAGTTCAAATTCTTAGACACTTATTAGTTTCTGACCCTAAACAATTTTCTGACCATTTTACAGTGTCACATAAGTGATAGTTATAATTAATCAGAAAAGAAACATACTAGATAATTTATCCACTAAGGGGTAATGTACTCAAACCAGCATTCAAGTGGTCCCATAAAGAGATCTCTTTGAGAGATAACACAGATTTTTTATGTATACAAATCACTCACTCTACCAATATGTGTGGTTTCAAAAGATCTAGATAATGAAGAAACTTATGTTGACCAGGTTCTAAATTCCAAAATATCAGGAATGATATAAAATTATTGCTCAAGATTACAAAATAGGATAATTTGTAACTCTTAGAATCCCCATCTTTACAACTGGAAAATTTGACTCAGTCTGGATACTCTGTATTTCTATTACATTCCCAATTTTCTATTGTACAACTCAAACTAGATGATTAGTTTATATCTCAAACTCAACATATTCAAAACTGAACTCATTATCTTTCCTTCCCCACTCTCCCAATCCACTATTACCAAAACATTCTCTCCTTTTAAATTGCACTATTATGATCAAATACAGCATAAATCTTAGATATTTAGGTGTCATCTTTTACCCTCCTTCTCTCTCATTCACCTCCTCATTATTTAAAAAAAAAAAGATTTCCAAATCCTGCAGATTTTACCTTCATAAAATCTCTCCTATATACCTTTTTTTCTTCTCTGATGCTGTGACTACCTGGTGCAAGTACTCACTACATAACACCTGGACTCTTGCAATAGTCTGCTAATTGATTTTCAAGTGTCTTCCCACTTCAGTCTATCATCCATGCAAGCTGATTTTCCTAAAATGTCCATCTAACTAGACCGTATTGCCACCTCTACCTCCCCCACCAATTCAGCAAACTCCAATGGCTTCCTATCACCCGTAGACTCAAATATAAAATTGTCTGTTTGACATTCAAAGCCCTTCACAAACTGGCCCCTTCCTCTTTCTTACACTCTACTTATCCATATGTACCTTGTTAGCTAATAACATTAGCCTTATTTCTGTTCCTCAAATGAGACACTCCATCTCCCAATGCAGAGCATTTTCACTAACTCTCTCCTCCCCACCCCCCAGCTGGAATACTCTCATTCCTCTATTCTGATTCCTGGCTTCCTTGACTGTTTCCTTCTTTTATTGCTGCTTAGCCATTTCAATTATGTCTGACTCTTCATGGGCCCATTTGGGTTTTATTTATTTATTTTGGCAAAAGATACTGGAGTGATTTGCTATTTCCTTCTCCAGCTTATTTTACAGATCAAGAAACTGAGATAAGCAGGGGTAAGTGATTTTTTCACAGTAACACAGCTAGTAAATGTTTGAGGCTGGATTTGAACTCAGGACTCATTATTTAGCCCCAGTAGTGGGACTCTATCTACTGTGCCACATACTTGCCCTAAAATGACACCTTCTGTAAGAAGCTCTTCTCAATTATCCTTAATATTAGTACCTTCCCCCATTGATTTGACTCTAACTTATCCTGTATGTATCTTTTTTTAAAAATATAGTTGTTTTTATATTTCTGCTTCCATTAGACTGTGAGCTCCTTGAGAGCAATGACTTTTGCCTTTCCTTAAATCCACTTATTTAGTTTAGTTAGCCCCAGTAGTGGGACTCTATCTACTGTGCCACATACTTGCCCTAAAATGCCACCTTCTGTAAGAAGCTCTTCTCAATTATCCTTAATATTAGTACCTTCCCTCATTGATTTGACTCTAACTTATCCTGTATGTATCTTTTTTAAAAAATATAGTTGTTTTTATATTTCTGCTTCCATTAGACTGTAAGCTCCTTGAGAGCAATGACTTTTGCCTTTCCTTAAATCCACTTATTTAGTTTAGTACTGTGTTTAGTACTGTGCCTGGTATATAGTAGGTATCTAATACATGCTTCTTCACTGTCAAAAAAGCAGCTATCCAAAGCTGCATGGTTTATTAAATACTGCAGATTTTTTTTAAGAGCATAAAATTCCCTTTGTTATATATACTCTCAGGATATTGGAGGAGCAATGTCAAAAGTGATAAGCTCTTTGATTTTATCCTTTTAAGGGAAATTTAGATGACTAAACTGGAGATATTCAAGGACATGAGGAAGACAGAGCAAAGTATACAACCAGATTTGGGAGTAGGCAAGGTACTCAAAACAGGAGAAGGAGGTAAAAATTGCTCTTAGGTCTTAGAATATCATTATGTCAAGATTCTGCAATTCTACTAAATCTAATGGGTGGGACTAGAGTCCATCAGCTCTTCTAGTAATAAGGATGTGAGCTAAGGGATGTTGAAAAGGAACAAGTGTTCTATTAGGGAGAGAAGGCTACAAAGTTTCACAGGGTATTTGACAAGGAGCTACATATCTAATGTAAGATTCCTTGGGGACATGGAAAGACTTAGATGAAAGAATGAAGAGTGAAGTGAGCAGAACTAAGAGAACATTGTATACAGTAACAGAAATATTGTTTAAAGAATTGAGGTAATAAATCATTTGACTGTTATATATGTCCAATTTTCTATAAAGGACATATGAAAAAGGATACTCTCTGTATCAAAAGAAAGATCTGATAAATAGAAATATGCATAGAATAATTTTACATATGCATGTAAATGTATGTATGTTTATATATGTAACATCTATCTATATATATATTACACATATATGTATATGTGTGTGCTAATGATAACCTCTCTAAGAAGGGGAGAAAAAAAAGGGGGGAAAGAGAAATTTACATGGTAATGTATATTTGGAAGAAATAGGAATTGTACATGGTGAATTTGCAGTTTCATATGCAATCATCTTTTTTATTATACCATGTTATAGAAATGCTTATTTTGTTCCATGGATTGATAATAAAATAATTTTATTTTACAAAAAAATCCTCAAGAGATGAAAGTATCAAATCAAGGAAGAGGGTAGCTGGCAGGAGAATGGAGAATGACTATGATGAAAAAAGACTAGAATCAAAAAAAAATCTACAGGGTTTTTTTTTTCTAGATAATAACGAAAAACTCCTAAAGGAATTGCTCTACAATTATGTTGTCATCCTCAATCTAAATCAAAGGCTCTTAACCTGGAGTTCATGAATTTGCCTTTGTTAAAAATTTTTTTATCTGTATTTCAATATTTTAGTTCCTTTTCAACCCTTTGCATATTATTCATTTGAAAAAATATTATTCAAAGAAGTGGTCCATAGGCTTTACCAGACTATTATAGGGGATTATCACACACATGTATTCCCACACACATGCAAACAAAGGATTGATAACTCCTGATCTAAATGAAACTAGAAAACAAAGAAATTTCAGCAATGAAATAAAAGAACAATTTCAAAGTTTTCTCATGTAGGAAAATAAAGGATTGGCAGAACTGAGCTTATTATGCACCTGCACCAACAAGAAACACAATTTACTGGGACACTTGGGCATTTTGCTTTGCCATTCTCATGCTTAAAGTAAACAAACAGATCCCCAGGGAGTTTATTGCAGTTTATGTACCAATATCTCCTGCAGAGGATAAAGAAGCAGAAAAATTCTATGAAGAAGTTGACAAAATCCTCCAACTTAAGTCAACATAGACTTCTTATCTTTGCCCCAGATTTATCACTTGTCCCAGTGCATGAGGGGATGGTAGCTTGGGAACAGAATTCAGAACAGTAGAAATGATGAAAATTATATTGGGAAAATGTGGTCCAGAGTCATAAAAAGGAAAGAGACCAATGGCTCATAGAGTACTCAGAAACTTTACTCACGTAGATCATGAATACTTTAAAAAAGAAAATCAACACATATTTATTAAATACCTATGTGCCAGGCCCTTCACTAAGCACTAGAAATACACAAAGAAAAATAACATATCCTCTAACTTCAAAGAGTTTACATTGTAATAGAATGCTCTGAGAATGACTAGAACAGAATAATATCACAAAAGATGAAACTAACTATATTTTAACAAGGAGGAATGGCTGGCAGTCAATGTATTTCATAATCAGCTGTTGGGTTGCTATCAGATAGTTGACTACTTAGAGCAGGGCTTTTTAAACTGGGGTCTATCAATAGATTTCAAAGAGTCCATTCACTTGGGTGGAAAATTATATATTTGTTTTCATTAACCTTTAATTGAAATTTAGCATCTCTTAAATAAATTTAATAATTTAATTTCAAAAATTTTATAAATTAAAAATTCTGACCAGAGGACTCTAGAATTTGCCTGCCTATCAAACAGGTTCATCACACCAAAAATGTTTCAGAACACTTATTTAAAAGAAAGGTTAAAAGCAGCACCAAATTAGAGACAAAGATAGTGTGTGATTAGAGAAACTCCAACCCATCCGATTTAATTGCTACTTATAGCTAGTATTTACATAGAATTTTAACATTTACAAATAATATTTAAATATTATCTCTTGTTTTTTTCTCAACAATGCTGAGTAATAAATATTATAATCCCTATTTTACAGATGAGAAAACTGAGCCAAGCAGAAGTTAAATGACTTGTCGAGGATCATATAGCTAGTAACGATTTAATATTATCTTTGAACTCAGTTCTTCTTGACTCCAGGTCCAGCACTCTATCCATTGTGACATTAACTAACCATGTAACTTTGACCAAATAACTTCCCTTCTCTGAATCTTGGTTTCTTCATCTGTAAAATGAACTAGAGGATTTCTAAGGTCTCCTGTAGTTCTTACATTCTATGACTTCCATTAGCCATCTTTCTTTGAACCCTCAACTGATTTCTCAAACATGTTTTATCAAAAGGAAGAAGGAAAAAGTTATTCATTTTCCCCAGGTTCAGAATGCCCTGGGAGAAGGCAATCTCTATTTTTCATCCCCCCGGTGAGCTATATTGTTCAGAAAAATCCCTCTACTAGTTTCTTATTCTTATTTGTGTCTGGTACTTTCCTTACAGTGAACTCTAATTTCCCAATCTGGGGAAAGAGCCAGGGAAAGGAACCAGCAAATAATTTCCTTCTGTGCTCTCCTGATTTTGTGAGCTATATAAGAATGTATCAAAGTCACAGAATTTGGGGTATGGGGTCCCTTTTCTAAATGTAAACCATTCTTAGCAAAGCAATGTGACACCAAACCTGGAACAAGATTATGAAGATATTATATATATATAACATAACATAACATAACATAATATAATTACATTATATTATATTATATTATATTATATTATATTATTATTATATTATATTATATTATATTATATTATATTATATTATATTATGTTATGTTATGTTATGTTATGTTATGTTATGTTATGTTATGTTATGTTATGTTATGTTATGTT
>JAJPUD010002771.1:156257-171529 GCA_023553655.1 Myrmecobius fasciatus
CTTCCTTCCTTCCTTCCTTTCTTCCTTCCTTCCTTCCTTCCTTCCTTCCTTCCTTCCTTCCTTCCTTCCTTCCTTCCTTCCTTCCTTCTTTCCTTTCTTTCTTCTTTTTTTCTTCTTTTTGTTTGAGTTTTCTTCCACAAAATGTCTAACATGGAAATATGTTTTACATAATTGCACACATATAATCTATATCAGAATGCCTACCATAGCAAGGAAAAAGGAGGGACAAAATTCAAAACTCAGATTTATTTTAAATGTCAAAAAATTATTTTTACATGTAATTGGACAAAAATATATTTTGAAATTTTGACATCAATTAAAGGCAAGTTTATTACCTATAGTTTAAAGAAGATTCTTTTCTTCCCCCTATTTTTGAAAGTTCAGACATTTGCTTTTTTTGAATCTTACATCTCCCCCATTTCATACAATCTTTCAGAGATCACTGAGAATGTCTCTAGCACTCACATCCACCATTTTTTTCAGGATCCTGGCATGTACTTTGTCTGGGCCTAGCTACTTAAATTCATCAAAAGTAAATAGATGTTCTTTTGCTATCTCCCTACTTCTCAAGCTTCCTATTAGTTATTTTTTTGTTCTGTCCTTTTCAATCCAAAGATTATCCTCATTGGCAGAGAAACCAGAAGCAAAATAAATGTTGAATAGATTTTTCTGTATCATCCTTTACCATCTCATCTATTCCTAAGAGAAATCCTATTCCTTTTCTGATTTACTTTTTTCACCAATGTCACTAAAAATATCCTTGTTATTTATTCTTAGCTTCACTAGCCTCAAGTCATTCTGAGCCACAGCCCTCCATATAATTTTTACAGTGCTGTGCCATACTTTCAATTTCATTACCTTCTTCCCCCACTCTGATCTACTCTTACTTCCATCTTCTTTATATATATATATATATATTTATATACATATATATACATGTATACATATATATATGTATATATATATATATAGTTTTCCCTAAACTCTAAGTTGGCCACTGAATTCTCTGACTATTCAATTATCTTCTCTCTTTCCACAAAAAATCATTTCCTTTTTTCTTAGAAAATCTAAATATCCTCTCTTTCATGGTTTGATTTCTCTTATAACATTTTAGGCCATGGGATGTTATTGATACTTTCTCTAAACTCTTTGAAATATATCTTCCAAAAAAATATAAGGTGCACTTCAGATTCTGCCAGTCTTACTCTCTTTCTAGATCAAATTCTAAGGGAATGATCACTTTCCCCTAAGGGTTACATCCTTAGTTACTGCTTCAGCAATCAATGTTCTTTTTTGGTGAGAATCGCATGCAGGAGATATCTTCTCCTCGTTGCTTTCTTCACCTTTTGTCAAGTGAAACTAACTTTAAGGGATTAGCTGTTATGCTTTTGCAGAGAGAGTTCTAGCACGTATCTGGAGAATTATCACCACTATTTCATGTCTCCTTGAAATTTGTTTTTCAAATAATCTATTTCTTTCTGGCCGAGTATATAAGATATGTATATGTATATGTGTGTGTGTGTGTGTACATATATATACATACATATATACATATATATATATACATATATATATATACATACATACATATATATATATACCCCAATATAAGAAGAATTCTCACTTTCTCTTTTTACAGATGAGGAAACTGAGAAACTGAGATATTAAGGGATTTACTTACACAGGGCCACACAGTTTGAGGATTCCTCCTGACCCCAAATACTGTGCCCTCCCTAGGACAGCCCCATGCCTTTTACAGAGGTGAAAACTGAGACTCAGAGAGGGGAAAGGGCCTCTTCATACCTGGTTATGGTGCAGTAGGGAGTAATCCCCAACCTCAGTTTCCCCATTTGTATAACACTTCCAGTCCGGGAGGAAACAGCAGCTGGGCTGAACACTCTGCTCTTTCCCTCTGGCAGGGAAATAATTACTGCCTCTTCCTCCAGGGAGAATAGCATATAGAAAAGTTAGGAAGGAGCATAAGGTTATATGTTTTCTCTAATGGTTTATCAGGCTTGGAACTGAAAGTTTTGGTAGCATGGAAGAAAAAATAATGGTTATATTGAAAGAATATTCCAAATATACATGTATATGAGATTAAAGAATGAGAGAGTGAAGATTGTGTATGTAGGGTGTGGAGCTTGAGAGTCAAGGAAATGTGTTTGGAACTTGGTTGTGAGAACAATGAGAGTGACTAAAAAAGGCTGGAAGGGCAGCTGTAGAACATCTGGGAACTCTCCTAAGATAGTGCCCAGAAGTAAGGCTGTGATAAAGTTGCAAGGACTTGCTGAGCAGGAGGTGCCAGTGCTCCAGCTACAGACTGGCTGGATATTCCACAGGTCATTTCCATGAAGGTCTCACCTCACAACATTAAGCTGCCGAGTTCTAAGAAGCAAAGGAACAGAAAATGCAGCTTGCCTTGGCATGTCATTATAGACTATTTGGTTCCCACAACTGTTCTTTTTTTCTCCTTAAAAACTTACATTTAGCACCAGCCCTGAAGTCAGGAGAATCTGAGTTCAAATGTGACCTCAGATACTTAACACTTCCTAGACGTGTACAAGTCACTTAACCCCAATTGCCTAAGCAAATAATAATAATAATAATAATAATAAATAAAAAATAAATTAAAAAACTTACATTTCAAGAACGCTTAGAAAGCCAAGTGTCAAAATTCTGGACTAATAATCCTCACCCATTTTCTTAACTATGACTCTTACCTGGACTCCTGTAATAATACTAATTCATATTTATATTTCTATATAATTTCTAACCAATTGGAATAGCTAGGTGGTACATTAGCTACAGAATCATTAGTGCCAGAAAGACTCATCTTCTTGAGTTCAAATCCATCCTCAGACACTTACTAGCTGTGTGAACCTGGGAAAGTCATTTAGCCCTGTTTCACTCAGTTTCCTCATCTGTAAAATGAGCTGGAGAGAAATGGCAAAACCATTCCAGTATCTTTCCCAGGAAAACCCCAAATGAGGTCAGGATAAGTCAGACATGACTGAAAACTGAGCAAGTAATAACTCAATGAGGTAGATTGTGTGTTATTTCCATTTTACAAATGAGGAAGTTAAGGTTCAGTGATAAGGTTTGCATGTGGTACTTAACAGGCAGTGTTGTATAGTAGATAGAGCAGTGAAATTGGAATTAGGAAGACCTGAGTTTAAATATAGTCTCAGGCAGCTATTCATAGTGTGACCCTGAACAAGTCATTTTACCTATCTAAACCTCCATTTCTTCATCTGTAGAATGATGGGTTTGTCTTTGATAGCTTCTCAGATTCTTCTCAGATTGACATCTATAATCTTGTTCTCTTATGCTTTATCCATACTTACTCTGCTGGTATCAGATATCTGAACTCAGATCCAGATACCCTGATTCTACTCTTAATACTCATATTTTCTACCTTTCCACACTCATAAATAAGCCAAGAACAGATTATCTTCCAGCTGGAAGATGGGCACAAAGAGCTTCAGGCTGGAAGCAGCCTGTCTCTGAAACCCCTACAAAGTAAATTAATCTCTAATTCAAGAAATGCTGTGCTACCTCAAAAGAATCAATATGGCATAGTAGAAAGAACACTGGATAAATAATCAGAAGAAACGGCTATGAGTCCCATTTTTTCTACTTCCTACCTGCTTGTTCTCAGACAAGTCATTTCCCCAGTCTGGACGATCAATCTTTCAGGTCTCTTCTGTTCTAACTCCTGTGATCTTAAGTTAAATCTTAAATTTACCCTACACAATTGGTTCTGTTTTAAGGAAATAGAGAAGCAAAAAATAAAATTAAAATAAATTTATTTAGGCAACAAAAACAGGGAAACCAGCAATTAAAGAAGAAACCCCACATACTATACCACTAACCATTCCCTAGTAGATCATTCAAGCCACAAGCTAGGGCCATCGGTTAGGCTATCATCTGCTAAAGAGAGGTCCAAAGTAGCGTGTAAAAGTTATCCTTTCTACTTCTCCATGACTTCTAAGATGTGATAAAATCCTTAGTTCTGAGAGAGTCGCTTCTACCTGAGGTCACCAAGCAGTTATCTGAAGGGAAACAGAAAGACTCTAGGAGAAACTGAGCTCACCAATATTCTTGGATTCCTACTTTACTCTGTAACTGCTTGCTTGCATACTTAAGCCAAAAGGGCTTCATGTTGCCAGATGTGACCCTTGTCTAGAGAACCACACAATTTGTGGCACTTGAGGATCCATGACAGTAGGGCTATACCCAGGTAGGAATCAAGGAATAACACCAACATCCTACGAGGTTTCAACAAGTAACTAACATTTGAAGATACAGAACATGTCCATCATCTTCCAGTACATCTTCCAGTTATCATGACCATTAAGCAAAAGTACTCTCACTATGATTAATCACAAAATCAGTCACAGACTGGCTACGAAAAAAGCCAGAAAAAAGAAAAAGAAGAAGAAAAAAACAAACACAAAACTACAACCCAGCCCCAAACAGCACTGACTTATCAAACAGCCAGATGACATTTCAGGGAAATCTGATGATTAGATCCTAAGTTTGGCCATCTGCAGGATGTAAGAAGAATAGAAGGAAGCTGAGGAGGTTTTGGCGATCATATTTATAATTAGCGATTGAAACAATCTTCCTGGTGCTCTCTGAATGAGACTTGAATATTTCTACTGCTGTAGGAGATGGTGATATGCAGAGCCTGGATAATTATAGCTGCTTGTATAGAGTCGAGAACCCCTTCTTGTTAGGAAAGACAAGTTGGTGTTTCTGATGTAGTCTGCCTCCAGTTGTGTTAACATTGTTATTTCATCCCTGTTGAAAAGGCAGTCCCTCTGAACCCACTCTACCCCCCACTCCCATTCAAATACACATAGTTCTTCATGAGTATTTTCTATGCCCATTTTAAAAGGGGACAATCTAATTTATAGTAAGGAAACAGGTTATTGCCAACAATGTTACAGGCTTTTTATTGCATGTAATTTTTGTCCCTTGAAATGTATTTGAATTGGTCTGATAAAAAGCCATGATACAACTAGTTTCTCTAATAGCTTCAAGAGAAAAAAAATTAGCATTCTCTAAAAGGTCCCTTGAGATGCAGCATGGTGGAGTAGAAAGAACAATGGACTTGGAGTTATAAGGCCTGAGTTCAATAACAATGTCAGCTACAAATAAACCTAAAAGCTGCGTAATTTTAATGACCAAGCTTGGCCTTGAAAAAGAGATGAGAAGATGAATGAACCTCTCTCCCTTCTCTGCAGAAATGATAGACTATGAATGTAGAATATCACATATATAAAGTGCCAGACTCAGTGAATTTATTGGTTAATTTTTGGTTTTATCTAAAATGTTTTTTTAAAAACCCTTTCCTTATTCTCTGTCTTCTCTGTCTTTGTCTTTCTCTGTCTCTTTCTCCCCATCTCTGTCTCTGCTTATCTGTCTCTTTGTCTCCCTCTCTGTCTTTTTCTCTCTCTATCTCTTGTCTGTCTACCTCTTCCCCCATCTCTGTCCCTCTCTGTCTGACTCTCTATCTCTCTGTCTGTCTCCCTCTCTGTCTCTCTTGTCTGTCTCTGTCTTTCTCTATGTCTCTGCCTGTCTGTCCAACAAAAGATGACTTTCTAGGCAGGAGAGTGGGGAGGGATCTATCTATTATAAATCTATGTATGCTTGTATGCATGTATCTAGCTATTTATAACAAAAGCTAGCTTTCTGGGGAGGAAAGTGGGGAGGAGTATATCTGGAAATGATAACTATAAAACCAAAAGGTATCAATGATATTTTTTATCAAACTAAAAATTAACTCAAGTCAACAGACATTAAGCACTTAACTATGCCCAAAGCACTGGGAATACCAAAATAAAAATGAACATTAAGGCGCTTACATTTTGCTAAGGGGAATGCACATTTATTATAGTTTTTTAAGGTTTGCAAAATACCTTCAAAACAACCCTATGAGATAGAGTGGATAAATACTGTTATCTCCATTTCATAGATAAGGAAATAAACTCTGAGTGATTAAGTTGTTAGGTCAAAACAGCAGATATTTAGTGTCTGAGAGTGGAGTTTGAACTCCAGTCTCCTTACTTCCTATCTAGCACTCTATCCACTTAGCCATTATGTATACACAGATAAGGATAATGCAAGCTAACAGAAGCATGTCTGATGAGAATAAACTGAATTTCCCACCATACCTCAACCCATAAAATGATTTCCCACTGAAAGAAAGATCTCCCCTGGACTGTATTTTCAATAAGACTTATGCACCTGTTGCATGGGGAGAATGCCTCCCAGGGAGACAGTGAGAAGATAAATTTAGGAAAGGGAAAAGTCATGATGTAGGTCAGAAGAGGTGCAACTGGGACTATAGTGCCAATTTCCAGGAATCCAGGAGAGCCAACATGTTATTGAGACACAATGGAACATGCTGAGAATAGAGACATGAGTTGCAGCAGCATGGTACTAGCAAAAACAATAGTTGAACTCCCAGGTCATGATTGCTTGTAACTAAAGTCTTCCAGCTATCTTCTTCTATTTCCTCAGAGAAGGCCCTTTCCCCCATTTCAGAGATGTAATTCTTAAAGTTTCTTGTCCAAGTTATTCTCATGGGAATTGGAATGTTTATATCCATTTTGGAATATTGATTTATGTTTTTGTGTCAATTTGCTGTATAATTAACTATATCCTAAATAAAATTTTTTTTTTAAAGAAAATGAGTTTAAATTTTGGCTCTAGGCATTGCTAGCTCCATGATTTTGGAAATTTTGTATTTCTTTTCCAGGAAGTTGTCTGGTCTTCTCTTAGATGTTAGCCTTTGGGGGGAGCTGATGAAAACTTTAAGCTCATGGAACCAATTATCTTTTTATTCCTTCAAGTTGATTTATCTGAATGAGTAGAGATCCATTACAGCAAAAATAAATACAAATATATGGGGCAACACAAATACTTATCTTTCAAATATGCATCATCACCACCCATTGAGAATCAACCCATAGGCATTAATTAAGCACCTACCATGTACTATGTGTTACAGTAGAGTGTCAGCCCTCCAATCAGTAGAACTTGAATTCAAATTCTGCCTCAAACATAAGCTGTGTGACTGTGGGAAAGTAACTTCACCCTGTTTGCCTCAATTACTCATTTGCAAAAATTAAGCTGGAGAAGGAAATGACAAATCACTCCAATAATTTTGCCAAGAAAATGGACCCCAAAACAGTTTCCATGAGAGTTGGACAACTCAATAACAACAGTAATAACTGCACCAGGTACTGGAGAGAGCAAAGAAAAAACAATCCCTGCCCTTAAGGAGCTTACATTCTAACTGGGATATATGTGTGTGTATGTGTGTGTTTATATATGTACATACACACATATACATGTGCACGTGCATAAATATACACATATATACTTATGTATATATGTATGTATATAACTATGTACAAAATAAATTCAAGACAATTTTGGAAGGAAAAACACCAATAACTGGAGAAATGAGGAAAAGCTTCATGTTGAAGCTGGAAACTGAGCTAAATGAGTCTTGAAGACCCAGGAGGTCCTGTGAAGAGTGAGAACAAGAACATGGAGGAGAGAGTTTTTTCTTTGTTGGGATTCACTCAAAATTCCCTTCAAAGTCAGTGATACTCTAAGAATCAGTTGCTAAACTGAGGTATGTGAAGCAGAGAAAATTACTGTGAAAGAGGAGTTCCACAGAGGAAATATGTATGAGAAGGAATGTTGAATTTGGTCTGAGGGCACCTAGATTTAATTACTACCTCTATTACAGTCTAATGGCTATATCTTACCAGCTGGGTGATTTTGTCCAATTCATTGTACCCTCAATTCACATGTAGCCCTTCTGGAGCTATATGCCTTCATCTCTCTAACTAGGCCAACAAGATAATATCTATGATTTCTTGGGCTCTGAATTCTATGATTCTATGTCTCTTTCTCATAAGTTTAAATTACTCTAATTCAGTTCATGCTCTTGCCCTGAGCTGGTTTCCAGGTCTACCAAGGAACTTCCTACCATCCCCTTCCCCAATCACCCATTCCTCCCATTCTAAATCTTTTCACTCGAATCAAAACTTGCCTTATTAATCGTATGCAAATATCACACTGATAGCTTTCTGCATATAATTTGTTCTCCAGCACACTCTGCAAAGGATTCAATTAAAACTGAACCAGAGATCAGAAAGACCCAGTCAAACATTCAGTTAAATGCCAGATTCTTCTCATCTGGAGAAAAGAGATCCATTACACACTGAGCAGCCAAGGGAAATAAAACTCTTTGAACCTCAGTACCACTGACTGAGTAACCTGATACAAGGAACTAGCCTTCCAAATTCTCTTTTGAAAACTAACCTAGAACTGTTGCTGAGAGTGAATCCTAAGAAAGAAGGAAAAAACAAAATGCATTTTCAGGAAAAAAAAATCATATCTTTTTCTCCCAGCTGCTGAATGAGGGGAGGGAGGGGCAGAATTCATCAAGCAGAGATAGGGCAAACTCTGGGTTTCTGACTCTTTGAACAAGCTGTCTTATAGTTGTTTAAATTAGAGACTGTCACAAATAGAGATACATTTCATACAGCTGTTTGCTCAGGACTTAACCTTAATTCTCCTTCAAACATTGTTTATTGTTAAGAAGCCTTTGCATTCAGGAGCCGTTCCCTGGCACATCTGCAGTGGGAGAAACAATTCTGAGGGAACTGGCTACAGTGGTATTAGGACTGATGCTAAATACTGCATTGTGCCCGGGGGAAAACAGTGAGATAAATATGTAGGAAACCAGCTCTTTTCAGCCAGTAGTCCCAAGCATGTGCTCAAGTGAATCCTGATTTGACATCAGCAGCTTAAGAGCATCCAAAGGTCAAGCTAGTCCAGAGTCCTCAGAGCAGCTGGAAGGGCTGTGGGGGCCAGAACCAGGGCCCTCTTCCGGACTAGCTCAGTTCTGGGCGCTGGAACCAGGTGGAGGAAGAGGAGTGGCATCCTGTCTGTGTCTATCCCAACCAAGGAGAGGCCCTCTGACCCAGTCAGGAAAAGATGGCTTTCTCTGATAGGAATAATGATTAATAGTTGGGAACAATGGAGTGGGGTGCTCAGGGAAGGCCCCATTGAAACTCAAGTCCTGAGCCTTGTTATGGAAAAAGTTATTACGTGATCTTTCACCAATTAAGTGGAGCTGAGCTTAACTGATAACTTGGAAAAGAAGTTCTTAGCTTTTTTGTGGCTGTATCATACATAGACTCCTTTGGCAAGATGGCAAAGTCCAGGGACTTTGAATGTTCTTCCAGAATGATGTTCTTAAATTTGTAAAATAAAATGTAGTGTGACAAAAGAAAGAGGAAGCTAGGAGGCCCAGTAGAAATAGTGTCGGCTCTGAATTCAGGAAGACCTGTCTGAAGAAGGCAGACTGATTCCTAAATTAAAATCTGGCCATAGACACTTACCAGCTGTGTGATGCTGGGCAAGTCACTTTACCCTGTTCGCCTTGGCTTCCTCATCTATAAAATGATATAGAAAAGGAAATGGCAAATAGTATCTCCACCAAGAAAACCCCAAGAAACCTGACTGAAAACAACTGAAAAACAAAAATTACAGTAGAAAGCAATTATTTTGATATAGAGTTATCCAACATAATATATATATGTATATATAAACATGCATATAATTTTTTTCTTTTTTTTTCTTTTATTAAAGCTTTTTATTTTTCAAAACATGCATGGACAATTATTCAACAATAGCCCTTGCAACCTTGTATTCCAATTCTCCCCCCTTCACCACCACCTTCCCTAGATGGTAAGTAGTCCAATATATGTTAAACATAGTAGAAATATATGTCAAATCCAATATATGCATATCCTTTTAAAAACAAGTTTATGAATTCCAGATTAACTATTTCTGGATTAAAATTTTATCTTTAACATTCAAATTACACTTGAACTTTTATGTCACTGTGTTTTTCAAAGTCACAAGGATGAGGGAAGAAATGATAATTTGAAAGGAAAGTTATCAGAATACATTTAATGCTTAGATCAAGCAACACTATAAATTTGCATTTATTTGTATCCTCTGGGCTTAGCATATTTCCCAATACATACTAAATGTTTAAAATAAATGTTTACACTGGCTAACTGACCTTCTACATTAGGCCTTTCCCAATTTTCCCTCTTCTTCCCTCCCATACTCATTTTGTATTTATTTTTACATTTCTTTTGGACATATTATTTGCATGTATGTTATCTCCCCTAGTAGAATGTAAACTTCTTGAGGATAGGAGCTGATCCATTTTTGTCTGTTGACAATTTCTTTCTTTCTCCTTAACACAGTAACTAGCAAGCACATGGTAGAATGACAGGATTAGAGAATGGACCTGTGAGTTCAATAATATCAGAAATTCCTATGAAAGGAAGTATTATCCTTTAGAGTAAGTTAGCACCTTCACTGCAACCTAAAATCTTATAGAGTCAGAAAGAACACTGAGAAGTTGTGACATGTCCTGGGTCATCATAGAACCATTATGTGTCAGAGGTGGAATGTGAATTCAGACTTCAAGATCAGGTCTGTACTCATACCAATCAGCACCGAGTATGAACTTAATAAATAAATGCTTGTTTATTGACTGAATGAGGATTTAAATTCTAGCCCTATGTACTCTGAACAATTGATAAAACAGTCTCTTACTGGCATCCTTTTTTGGAATGTGCATTTTTTTTTGAAATTTTTATTTTATTTGCATAACATATGTATGGGTAATTCTTCAACATTAACCCTTACATAGTTTTCTGTTACAAATTTTTCCCCCCAACTCCCCACCCCTCCCCTAGATGGCAGGATATCCACTACATGTTAATTATGTTAAAATACTTGGCAAATCGAATATATGTATACATATTTCCAAACTTATTGTTGTACAAGAAAAATCGTATCTAGACAAAAGACATATCAGATAGAGGAAACACAATGTAAGCAAACATCAATCAAGGGGATGAGAATGTTATGCTGTGGTCCACATTTCACATCCCTCTCTTGGGTGCATATGGCTTTCTTCAGTGAACAATTGGAAGTGGTTTGAAAAATTTCATTGTTGAAGGAAGCCAAGTCCATCAAATCTGATCATCATGTTGTTGCTGTGTATAATGATCTCCTGGTTCTGCTCATTTCACTCAGCATCAGTTCATTCAAGTCTCTCCAGGCCTCTCTGAAATCGTCCTGCTGGTCATTTCTTTTTTTTTTTTCCACCAGGTAAATTCTTTATTCATCAAAACATTTCCTCATTTTAAAAATACACACATTATATAGAAATATATATGCATGCACAATTACATATGCATAAAATATACATATATATATACACACAAAATGTATATAGCTTATATATAGTTTGCCTTCAAAGTTTGCAAAGTACTTCGCATAAAATTTGTATACAAAACAATTTTATAATTACATAATGATTATGAACATATGAAAGTAAACAATATATTATATTATATATTCCATAATATATATGTATTTATGTAGATACATATATTTATACATATATATTATCTGTCTGTGTGTCTCTCTCTCTCTTTTTTTTTTGTGTTATTATTTTTTTTTATTTAAAGCTTTTTATTTGTATGACATGAATATGGGTAGTTTCCCAACATTGATCTTTACAGAGCTTTCCATTAAAAATTTTACCCCCAGTCCCCTCCCCTCCCCTAGATGGCAGGAAGTCCACTACATATTAATAATGTTGAAATGCTTGAGAGGTTATGCAAGAAAAATCCTATCTACAAGAAAAAAAAAAGAATCAGAGAAAGGCAACACAATGCAAGCAAATGTCAATAGAGATCATGAAAATGTTACGTTGTGGTCCATATTTCATATCCCTCTCTCTGGGTGTATATGGTTTTCTTCATTGAACAATTTAAACTGGTTTGAGACAATTCTTTGTTGCAGAGAGCCATGTCCATCAGAATTGATCATCATGTAATACTGTTGTTGCCGTGTATGGTGATCTCCTGGTTCTGCTCGTTTCACTCAGCATCAGTTCATGCAGGTCCCTCCAGGCCTCTCTGAAATCATCCTGCTGGTCATTTCTTACAGAGCAATAATATTCCATAACATTCATATACCATAATTTATTCAGCCACTCTCCAATTGATGGGCATCCCTTCAGTTTCCAGTTTCTAGCCACTACAAAAAGGGCTGCCACAAACATTCTTGCACAGGTGGGTCCCTTTCCCTCTTCTAAGATCTCTTTGGGATATAGGCCCAGTAGAAACACTGCTGGGTCAAAGGGTATGCACAGTTTGACAACTTTTTGAGCATAGCTCCAAATTGCTCTCCAGAATGGTTGGATCCGTTCACAGTTCCACCAACAATGTATTAGTGTCCCAGTTTTCCCACATCCCCTCCAACATCCATCGTTATCTTTTCCTGTCATTTTAGCCAATCTGACAGGTGTGTAGTGGTACCTCAGAGTTGTATTAATTTGCATTTCTCTGATCAATAGTGATTTGGAGCAACTTTTCATATGACCAGAGATGGTTTTAATTTCATCATCTGAAAATTGTCTGTTCATATCCCTTGACCACTTATCTATTGAAGAGTGGCTTGAATTCTTATATATATGAGACAATTCTCTATATATTTTAGAAATGAGGCCTTTATCAGAACCATTGAATGTAAAGATGATTTCCCAATTTGATGCTTCCCTCCTAATCTTGTCTGCATTTGTTTTGTTTGTACAGAAACTTTTTAACTTAATATAATCAAAATTATCCATCTGGTGTTCAATTAGGAGTTCCAGGTCTTCTTTGGACATAAATTTATTCCATCTCCACAGGTCTGAGAGATAAACTATATTACGTTCCTCTAACTTGCTTACAAAGTCCCTCTTTATATCTAGATCATGAACCCATTTAGATCTTATCTTGGTATGTGGTGTTAGGTATGGGTCAAGCCCTAATTTCTTCCACACTAGTTTCCAATTTTCCCAGCAGTTTTTGCCGAATAGTGAGTATTTATCCCAAAAGCTGGGGTCTTTCGGTTTATCGAACACTAGATTGTTAAGGTTATTGCCTAGATTGTCCTGATAACCTATCCTGTGCCACTGATCGACTGCTCTATTTCTTAGCCAGTACCAAACGGTTTTGATGACCGCTGCTTTATAATATAGTTTTAGATCTGGTACAGCAAGGCCACCTTCATCTGCCTTTTTTTTTCATTAATCCCCTTGAGATCCTTGACCTTTTGTTCTTCCAAATGAACTTTGCTACTATTTTTTCTAGATCTGTAAAATAATTTCTTGGGAGTTTGATTGGTATGGCACTAAATAAGTAGATTAGTTTGGGTAGTATTGTCATTTTTATTATGTTTGCTCTGCCTACCCATGAGCACTTAATATTTTTCCAATTGATTAGGTCTAATTTTATTTTTGTGGAAAGTGTTTTGTAATTTAGTTCGTATAGTTTCTGACTTTCCCTTGGCAGATAGATTCCCAAATATTTTATCCTATCATCTGCTATTTGGAATGGAATTTCTTTTTGCATCTCTTGCTGCTGAACTTTGTTGGTAATATATAAAAATGCTGATGATTTATGTGGATTAATTTTGAATCCTGCCACCTTGCTAAAGTTGTGAATTGTTTCTAGTAGTTTTTTAGTTGAGTCTCTAGGGTTCTCTAAGTATACCATCATGTCATCTGCAAAGAGTGATAATTTGGTTTCTTCATTACCTACTCTGATTCCTTTTATCTCTTTTTCTTCTCTTATTGCTAAAGCTAACATTTCTAATACAATATTAAATAGTAATGGTGACAGTGGGCAGCCTTGTTTCACTCCTGATCTTATTGGGAATGGTTTTAGTTTGTCTCCATTACATATGATGCTTGCTGATGGTTTTAAATAGATGCTACTGATCATTTTAAGGAAAAGCCCGTTTATTCCTATACTCTCTAGTGTTTTTAATAGGAAAGGGTGTTGGATTTTATCAAAGGCTTTTTCTGCATCTATTGAGATGATCATATGGTTTTTGTCAGTTTGGTTATTAATATAATTAATTATGCTGATAGTTTTCCTAATATTGAACCAGCCCTGCATTCCTGGTATAAATTCTACTTGGTCATAGTGTACTATCCTGGGGATGACTTTCTGTAATCTCATTGCTAATATCTTATTTAAAATTTTTCCATCAATATTCATTAGGGAAATTGGTCTATAGTTTTCTTTCTCTGTTTTCACCCTACCTGGTTTAGCTATCAGCACCATATTGGTCTCATAGAAGGATTCTGGCAGTATACCTTCTGTCCCTATTTTCTCAAATAGTTTGTGTAGTATTGGAATTAATTGTTCTTTGAATGTTTGGTAGAATTCACATGTAAATCCATCTGGCCCTGGAGATTTTTTCTTAGGGAGTTGGTTAATACCTTCTTCTATTTCTTTTTCTGATATGGGGCTATTTAAATAATTTATATCCTCTTCTGTTAACCTGGGCAATCTATATTTTTGTAGATATTCCTCCATTTCATTTAGATTATCAAACTTACTGGCATAAAGTTGGGCAAAGTAACTCCTAATTATTGCTCTGATTTCCTCTTCTTTGGAGGAAAGTTCTCCCTTATCATTCTTGAGACTAACAATTTGATTTTCTTCTTTCCTTTTTCTTATCAAATTAACTAAAGGCTTATCTATTTTGTTGGTTTTTTCATAGAACCAACTCTTAGTTTTATTTATTAACTCAATAGTTTTCTTATTTTCAATTTTATTAATTTCTCCTTTTACTTTTAGAATTTCCAATTTGGTATTTAATTGAGGGTTTTTAATTTGTTCTTTTTCTAGTTTTTTTAATAATAAGCCCAATTCATTGATCTTTTCTTTCTCTATTTTATGCAAGTAAGCATCTAGAGATATAAAATTGCCCCTTATAACCGCTTTAGCCGTATCCCACAAATTTTGGTATGTTGTCTCCTTATTGTCATTCTCCTGGATGAAATTATTGATTGTGTCTATGATTTGCTCTTTCACCCATTCATTCTTCAGGATTAGATTATTTAATTTCCAATTAACTTTTGGTTTATTTTCTCCTGGCCTTATATTGCATGTGATTTTTATTGCATCATGATCTGAAAAGGATGCATTTACTATTTCTGCCTTTCTGCATTTGATTTTGAGGTTTTTATGCCCTAACACATGGTCAATTTTTGTATAGGTTCCATGGACTGCTGAGAAAAAAGTAAAGTCCCTACTCTCTCCATTAAACTTTCTCCATAGATCTATCATACCTAACTTTTCTAACAATTGGTT
>JAJPUD010002771.1:176529-293999 GCA_023553655.1 Myrmecobius fasciatus
AATTTAGCCACGATATTCCTTGGGGTTTTAATTTTGGGGTCTCTTTCCGGAGGTGATCGGTGAATTCTTTCAATGGTGATTTTGCCCTTTGATTCTACAATCTCAGGGCAGTTTTTTTTCAGGATTTCCTGGAAGATAGTGTTTAGATTCTTTTTTTCATCATGGCTTTCAGGAAGTCCAATAATCCTTAGATTATCTCTCCTAGATCTATTTTCCAAGTCAGTTGTTTTTCCTAGGAGATATTTCATATTTTCTTCTAAGTTTTCATTTTTTTGTTTTTGTTTGACTGATTCTTGAAGTCTTATTGAGTCATTCACTTGCATTTGTTCAATTCTTATTTTTAAAGTGTTGTTTTCTTCAGTTACCTTTTTAAGCTCCATTTGTAACTGGCCAATTGAATTTTTTTGTTCATTGCACTCTTTTTCCACTTCACTAATTTTATTTTTTAATAAATTGGTGTCTTTTTCATATCTCTTTTGCAGGGCATCATATCCTTCTTGCAAGATACTGTATCCTTCTTGCACTAATTTAAATTTATTTTCCCATTTATCCTCCAGTTCTTTTATTAGGTTCTTTAAGCAATCTTCCAGAAAGGCCTTTTGAAACTGGGACCAGTGATGGTCCTTGCTGATTCCCTCTGGAGTTATGTCTAAAGGAACCTCTGGCTCTGGGGTCTTCTCCTCTTTCTCTTTGTAAAAGCTGTCTATGGTGAGAGCTCTCTTTTGTCTCTTCATTTTTTTTTTTTTTTTTTAGACATCGTGAATATCTCTTTAAGGTAGGGGGAAAAAAAACGGCTGAAACGGCTGGCTGATGATTTTGCCCTGAGGTGCTTCGGCGAATTAATTTAAGGTGCTGGGCCGGTGGGGGCTAGGACTAAGCCCGAATTACTCCTTAAACAAGGCAAGTTTGCCAGAACACCTGCCCCCACTCAGGGCAGAGTGTCCGGAGTTCCTCAGATAGACTCCAGGTGTTTGGAATTTGGAGTTTGGAGTTTTTTTGCCCGTCTGAGCTGAGCTGAGTCCCACCCTCTCACTTCCGGCCTCCACCAGAGTTCTCTGACACCAAAGTCCTCTGTTTATCCCTCTGTCCGAGCTAGACAAACCCGATGTGAAGTTTTTCAGAGATATCTGCAAGCAGTATCCAAATATTTCCTGATTCTTTGACTTGAAGATCAGTTCAGAGGCTTATTTTATTGTTGATTTGAGAGAAGTTTGGAGGAGGAAGCAGAGAGTCACCCTTTCACTCCGCCATCTTGGCTCCGCCCCCCTGCTGGTCATTTCTTACAGAACAATAATATTCCATAATATTCATATACCATAATTGATTCAGCCATTCTCCAATTGAAGGGCACCTATTCAATTTCCAGTTTCTAGCCACTACAAAAAGGGCTGCCACAAACATTCTTGCACATGTGGGGCCCTTTCCTTTCTTTATGATTTCTTTGGGATATAGGCCCAATAGAAATGCTCCTGGGTCAAAGGGTATGCACAGTTTTATAACTTTTTGGGCATAGTTCCAAATTGCTCTCCAGAATGGCTATATCCGTTCACAGCTTCACCAACAATGCATCACTCCCACATCCCCTCCAACATTCATCATTAACTTTTCCTGTCATTTTAGCCAATCTGAAAGGAAAGATTAAGTCCTCTGGAAGAAGGTACCAAAGTAAGAGATGAAGGTAAATTATTAATGATGGAAGACAACTTTGAGATCATCTGGTCTGACCCTCTCAGATGGGAGGACCATCTCAGGAGATGGGAAACCCAAGACCTAGAACAGTGATTTGCTAGAACCCTTTTATGTGAAAAATATCTCCTTTTTGAGTTCATGTTGTAGTTATTACTGCCAAAATTTATCTACCACAGTGCAGAAATTATAGAAGTTAAAAACCTAGGTTTTATTGTGCTTAAGCTTAGCTCTGGATCTCAAACAAAAAATAAACCCTAAGGAGAATTAGAATTCTAACAAAGCCTCATATATACAAAATTACTTCAGTAACAAAGGAAAAAAAAAACCTCTTTTACACATTGTAATTTTATTCATACCTCATAAGGTCATAAAAGTTAAAAAAAAGATGGCATAATCCCATGCTTCCTTCAGTGTCATAAAAGTTAAACAAATTTAGTTTAGCAGAGTAGTAATCTAAGGATTCCATTTCTTAAAGAAACAAACTAACTTAAACAGCATATTTTAGATCATTTGCTCTGGAGGTGAGGGTGGGGGGGAAGGGAAGAAAAAAATTAGAACACATGGTTTTGTAAGGTTAAATGTTGAAAATTATTCATGTATATATTTTAAAAATAAGTTTTAATAAAAAAATAAAATAAAATATTTTTTTAATGTAGTTAAACAGATTCTATAGGAAAACTAAATCAGGTTACAGATTAAACTACATTTAGAGGTTCACAATGGATTAAGGGGGAAAGGCTTTACATTTCTCCAAGGGTAAGATGCTTCCTCTAGCTTCTTATCTAAGGAATGGTTAGATCTTAAATAAATTTTTTTATTCCATTCCAACTGGTTTCCACCAGTTCAGTAACCTCCTCATTAGAAAAAACAGCTTGAACCTTTTCAAATAATAAAAATTAATAAAAGAAAATTTTTAAATGCCCATAACCATTTAAAAAACAAAACAACAGCAATAGCAACAACAAAATAACCATGCCCAAATAGGTCACACAGCTATTTAGGAGCAGAGCAGAGCACTGAATACCATTATAGTACACCATACTTTCTTCATGTGGTAATGATAGAATCCCCAGTTCACACCCCACAAAAATTCTTAATCATAGACTTCACCTTTGTACCTTTTTCAAATTAATTTGGGTCTCAGCTCTTTGAGGGGAGAATGATGGGATTCTGATTGTTACACCTACCTCAACCCAAACCTCACAGAAATGTGTAATCACTCATTGACAAGCAGGTTAACATGCTCTGTAACCATATCAACTGGCTTAAACATAACAGAAAAAAGACAATAAGAGAGTCAACCGGAGGCAGAGAAGAATATTACCCCAATGTGGCACCTATTCATTTCCTTTGCTTTGCTATTCTTTGGTTAACTTATGGCAGTTATAATATCATTACCTGCTCTACCCCACTCCACTCCTGCCCCCTTGGGTTTTTCTGTATGCATTCTGATTAACCACATTCAAAGCTCCACCAAAGCTTTAAGACCTTTCCAAACACCTCTTCAACATTTACATATGTTATGATGTAATCAGCACCATTTACTCTATAAAAATCTTTGTCTTGCTTGGCTGAGCTGCTGACTTCTTCAGGAAGCTTGACCCACCCACTGAGTACATAAATCTCATTAAAGTGCCTTTGCTTGGGCTGTAGGCTGTATGAGACTGAATCCTTTCAGAAATAACACCTCAACACCGCCCCCCCTGCTCCCCCCCCAGCTACAACTTCAACAGTATGGAGTACTATATAAAATCCCCCAAAGAAGCCATATCATGTAGATTCTTGATAAAGCATTTCAGAGAAATGGAGAAAATCAATTTGAAATTAAAAAGAAAATTTACTGTCATACACAATTGTAAATCACATACCTGTCTAAAAGGACATCTGCATAGCCCAGGGGGAGCATCTGCTAGTCTAAGAGAAAGTGTAAGATGCACGCTAATGATCCATTCTTCTTTCCTTAGGAAAAATCTTTGTTCATCTCTGGCTAGTGTGGCTGAGAATATTCATGGTTAATGAATTGAATATTTAGGTAGATGTTCTAGTCTTTCTCTAGCACTGCCAATACTGTAAACTCATGTTGTTATTGGCAGATTCTTGATCTTCCCTTTGCCTCATCAATGTAGTGATGGAAAGTGACTTCTAAAAGATTTCACCCATACGCCAATATTTTTGTCCTCCCCTCATTGGAATCATGTTTCCTCTGTGATGGTCATCAGGAATTCATGTAGTGGCTGGAAATTCATTGGCTTTCAGTCAAATTGGTGATTGACCTCTTTGAAAATGTAGTCTAATTTTTTAACCTTTTAACTTGCTGAAGCCTCTCTTTCTTTGGCACAGCCTTTCAAAACTCAGATCTATAGCCATAAAAGAACAAATTAATTCTTCTATATAATAGACACCATATATGTTTAGTAATTGCAATTGCTTCAACTGAAAGAAAGGTAGTTTTAGTGGAATCATGTTACTTTTATAGAACTATCATGTCAACTAGGCACTTTGCTGTTTTAGACTGACTCTCACCTTGAAGGTAAAAGGAAGAATGCAGTCCATTTGTATTGGTTCTTTCTGAGTGTGAGAGCTCATAGCCAAAGAATTGTGTTCACATTCTGCTTCTTATATTTACTATTGCTGTACTACTATTGCTATATCACTGCAGTTAGTGCTGCTGCTCTGCTACTTTATTACTGCTACC
Organism: Myrmecobius fasciatus; assembly: GCA_023553655.1. Classification (NCBI taxonomy): domain Eukaryota; kingdom Metazoa; phylum Chordata; class Mammalia; order Dasyuromorphia; family Myrmecobiidae; genus Myrmecobius; species Myrmecobius fasciatus. Next base: position 180,914 of record JAJPUD010002771.1, read on the forward strand.
ACTACTACTATTATACTACTATTACTGCTGCTGTTGTTGCTTCTGTTACTACTACTACTATTATACTATTACTGCTGTTGTTACTACTACTGCTATTGCTACTACTACTACTACTATATTACTGCTACTGCTGCTGTTGCTACAATTACTACTACTATTATACTGTTGCTACTGTTACTACTACTGCTATTGCTGCTACTACTACTTTATTACTACTACCACTACTACTGCTGCTGTTGCTACAGTTACTACTACTACTATTATACTGCTGCTACTGGTTCTACTACTACTACTACACTACTGCTGCTACTGCTGCTGCTGCTGCTGCTGCTACTATTGCTGTCACTACTGCTACTATACTAATGCTACTATTATTGCCTCCTGCTGTTGCTACTGTTTATTGCTACTGATGCTGCTATTATTACGGTCACTATTGCTAGTATTCTAGTGCTGCTCCTGCTGCTACTACTATTACTACATCACTGCTGCTACTGCTATTGCTTCTACTACTACTATAATCATACATTCCTATATTTGGCTACCAAATAGGCCAGCTTCCTCATTCTATAGGTAAAAGAAATGAGACCCAAAATGAGTGTGTGACTTGTGTCTGAGGCAGAATTTGAACCCCAATCTTCCTATTTCCAAGTCCAGTGTTGTATCCATGACACTACGCCAACTTCCTAATTAACTATGGGAATGTGAGCAACTCATTTTAACATTTCTGAAACTCAATTTCTTCAACTATGAAATGGTGTTAAATAAAAGTATTTACTGTTGAGTTGTTTCAAGAATAATAGTTATTAATGCATTTAAATAGTAATATAAAGTTTTACAAAGTTCTTTACAAATATTATTTCATTTTATCTTCATAACAGCCTTGAGAGGTAGGTGTTATTATTCTCCCTATTTTACAGATGAGAAAATTGAGGTTGTAAGTAATATAGGTAAAGCAACTTAAGCAACTTGCCCAGGGATAGTTTCTAAGTATCTGAGTCAGGATTGGAACTCAGGACTTGGAGATTCCTATCTTGTCCAATTCATTACACCATCCAGCTGCCTATCAGTTTTATAGCTGGAGGGGATTGTAAAGGCCCCTCTCATTTTACAAATAGGGAGATTGAGTCTTATAGAGGTTAAATGATTTGTCCCAGAAATTACTGGAGGCAGAATGGTCTTGACTCCAAAAACATTATCTATTCACCATTTTAAACTGACCAGGCTATGTAATCTGCATAATAAAAAAGCAGTCTAGAAATGTTAAAGAACTTATGTAAATGTCAGCTATTATTAATTCTTTGTGATCCTGTGCAAGTCAATTGACATCATTAAGCCTGAATTTCCTGATTTATAAAAATATACTAAATGGATTGGGTATAGCTTCCTTAACTATAAAAATTAAAGGAGTAGATTCGATTTCATTCCAGCTACAATTTTGTGATTCTTTGAAGCACAATTATAGAAGAGCCATTCCCCAATAGACAAATTGTCAAAGGATATGAATAGACAGTTTTCAAAGGAAGAAATCTATCAAAAAGCACAAGAAAAAAATGCTTAATATCATTAATTAAAAAAATTAAAATTTAGGTAATTTTGAGGTTTCCTCTTACACCTCACAGAGTGGCAAAGATGACAAATGATAAACTTGGAGGGCTTATGGGAAAGAAGGAACAAAGGGGAACCATTCATAGAAGTGTGGCTTCACTCTGGAAGAGCCATTCTAGAAAGCAGTTCAGAACCATATCCAGAAAATTACCAAATTCTGCACACGCAGACTACATCCTTAAAAAAACAAAGAAAAAAAGAAAAGAATCTGTATGTACAAAAAGTTTTATAGCAACTTTTTCATGCTAACCAAAATTTAGAAACGAAGGAGTTATTCTTCTATTGGGGCAAATTATGGTATGCAAATATGATTGAATAGTAGTATACTATAAGAAATGATGAAGTGACACTTTTATAGAAAACTAAGTACACCTCTCTGAGTCAGTATAAAGAATTTTTGTAATGATAGCAACATTATAGAGGAAAAAATGGCTTTCAAAGACTTTAGCATTCTAATCAATGCAGTTATAAACAATGAGTCCAAAAGAATGGAAATAAAATATTCGACTCACTTCCTGATAGACATGATTTAATTTAAATTTAAAGACATGAATTTTCAGACATGGATAATGTGGAAGTTTTCTCAGTTTTTCAAAATTCCTCAGAGAAGAAAAGTTATTCTTTTTTCAATTTTGTTATGTTTATTATTTATTAAATTGTTGTTCTTGTTGTTGAGCCATTTCAGTCATCTGACTCTCTGTGACCCCATGTGGAGTTTTCTTGGCAAAGATACCAGAGTGGTTTGCCAGTTCCTTCTTCAGCTCATTTTATAGAGGACTAGCTAAGGCAAACAAAGGTAAGTGACTTTCCCAAGGTCACATAGCTAGTGAACTTAGATCAGAACTCAGATCTTCCTGAATCCAGGGACAACCCATTTAGTAAATTACCAAATTACTGAATCTTAAAACTTGCTTATTACTTATTCATTAATATTCATACATTTTAACTTATTAAATTTCATTAGTTATATTAATCAAATATATATTTATTAAATCTATTAAATTTAATTTATTATTTGTTAAAATATTTAGTAAAATGCCATTTTATTTATTAAACATCATTTAAATTATTAGCATAATTTAAATTATATTTATTTTGTCACCTATTTGAAAATAAAGGTAAAAATTCATAAATAAATAAAATGTAATAAATGAAAAAAATTGAAGAAACAGTTATAAAACGATAAAGCATGATGGGAAGCTAGATAGCACAGTAGATAGAGCACTGAGCTTGGAATCTGGAAGGCTCTTCTTCATGAATTCAAATCATGAATTCAGATACTTATTAGATGCTGGACAAGTCACTTCACCCCACTTGCCTCAGTTTCCTCATGAGTAAAATGAATTGGAGAAAGAAATGGAAAACCACTTTAGTATCTTTGCCAAGAAAACCTCAAAGTGTGGACAACTACAGTCAAAAATGACTGAACAGCTATAAAAAAGTAAAAACATTTCTTGGATTTTGTATCATCATAAAGACCATTATCCTAAGTCTTCTCTGGATCTGTAGCACATTATTCCCTATACTATTTCTTCAGAATTACTGACCTATCAGTGATCCTGGATGGTCCCTTACTTGTGCCTTGGGACCAATTATCAAGTAAATGGAGTTACAAAGCACTAGATTTTCTGTCCAAAGAACCAAGTTCAAATCCTATCAACAGTATTTACTTTCTTGGTGACCTTGGACAAGTCTCTAATTCTCTAGGATTAGAATTCCTAGTCTGTAACATGAGGATTCTAGACTAGATTTCTTCCAAGTCTACCTTCCAACACAAAAGGTGTAGTATACTTTATGTGCTTGCTGGTCCTTGATTCACTGCTCCAATTATCATTATGGAGCAGTCATTCCATTATAAAGAGAACTGAGTTGAAGGTCATTGGGGTCATGAGTTCTGCTGAGAAAAATAGCCTGACCTGGTCTTGTAGTAAAGTAATATCCATCACGATCATTCCCCAACCCATCCTCCCTTACCTTACCATGGATGTTCTGAAATCATTCTGAGAAGACAAATTAGCACAAAGCATCTACAGGCAATAATAAGACTGACTTCCTCTAATAATGTGATTATCAAACTCAGCCAACATTAAATAGCTTTAAATGTTCAAAGGAATGCTGTTTTTGGTCCTTACCCTCTTTACCTTTCTCCAACATTCATCAAGGCATCAGGGGAAATAAGTCCCTCAACTACCATCTAATGTGTTTATTACAATTTAACAACAGGCACAGGCAAATCTCCTAAACTGGTCAGAATCTTAACAGGATTAGGAATTCCCTTAACATTCAGTTAAGGCATTAACCACCTCCCTAAACTAAATCAAAAAACAGCAGAAATAATAATAAAAAAAAGATATTTATGGAGGTAATACATGATAAGCAATAGTAAAGAGACTCCCTTCCCACCATCAATCCATGAGCTTTGTGATCTTGGATAACTGGCAGCCTTCCAATAACATAAAACTAAAGCACACCATCCATTCAAAACTGCATTCTCTATCCCTGGTGTTCCTTAAAAAGGTGAGCAGACATATGTATATACATTTTATTGGGTTGTGAGTCCTAGGCATTTTCAAGCTGAAAAAAAAATCATAGTATTGTTGGGAAAATAATTTTCTCCATGTGTATTTTAAAATTTATATTTAATTAATGAGAAAAAGTGTCACAGCAACTAATGTGATTGCCACAATGCAGTTCTAAAAACAACCTATCCAGAGACATGTAAGAGGAAGGCCTGGTAGTGTGGGTATTGTCAGACAAGGAGCAATACTTGGATAACAAAGCCCTGGAGAATGGTCTATGATAGGGAATAATAGGGCACTGGCAGAAGTGGATGAGAAATAATAACAATACCTTCTGTTCAAATTACACCTTGTGTCCTTGATTTCAAAGCACTGTACACATAAATTAAATCTCACAATATCCATCTGGAGTTACCTCCACTTCACAGATGAGAGAACAACTACAAAACGGTGAAATAAGTTGCTCACATCAGGAATAGGATCAAGACTGAAATATTTTTCTCTTCTAGATTTTCTTCCACACAGGTGGTTCAAAAACATGGATATGAACTACAGCAATGTGGACTCAATTAATTCTCCTTAAACAGTAGATCTGTGGGATCCAATAAAGTTTAATACTAAGTGCAGTTTCAGAATATGTTTAGAAAAACTGACCTTACATATTCCCTTTGTTCACATTGATTACATTTATAAAAAGGGTGAAATGGCCAGGATTTTACCCCAGGTTATAGCAATTTAAGAGGCAATGACAATATTTGTTCTTTTATTAAGTAGAGACTTCTAATGGAATGGATGGGTATCCACATTTTAGGAACATATTTCTTCTCCTGTGTCATGATATAGTCCAGGACTTCTTAAACTTTTTCCACCTGAGAAACTTTTACCCAACCCCATTTCAGATCTGAACTGAGGTGTTTCTGGCTCTCTGGTAGTGTTTGTGTGTATGCAGTGCAAAATGTGTAAGTTGTATGTTCAGAACCAAAGCTACAGTTTAAGTTGCATGTGATGCAACACAGGCAAGCACTGCCAGAAACACTTTAGATTCATTGTGTGTTTGATTTTGAATTAATTTTTGGTTATTGCATTCAGAAAACTTTTCCTCAGTGAGCTTTTATACCTTTCCCAAATAGCCAATTTTGTTTTTTTAAGGCATTTTTCTCTTCATTAAAGTGTTGTATTTTCTTTTGCACCAATCTCAGTTTTTCCATAATTTTTCCTCTCTCTCTCTCTCTTACTGAATTTTCAAAATCCCTTTTGAGCTCTTCCATGGCCTGAGCCCAATTCTTATTTTTCTTGGAAGCTTTGGATGTAGGAGCTTTGACTTTGTTATCACCTTCTGAATGTGTTTTGATCTTCCTTGTCACCATAGTAACTTTCGATGGTCAGAGACTTTTCTGTTGTCTGCTTATTTTCCTAGTATATCACTCAATTTTTAACACTTTGTTAAAGTAGGGCTCTGTTTCCAGGGTGGAATGTGCACTGCCCCAACCTTGAGGGATTTTGTGCAGATACTTTCAGAAATCCTTCTAGGAATCTGACCACAAGCACTCTTTTAAGCCCTGATCTGTTAGGAATGACCCTGCCCCATTGTAGCTGTAAGAGCTAGTACACTAAAGCAACAGAGTCCTGCTTTGCTGACTCAGGTAAGGGTTGGACTGGGGCTATACTGGCACAGCTTACCCTGGGATTGTACCCTGGGCTCCCACCTAGGAGCTTTTCCCCTGACTCTCCAAGTCCTCCCCAGTGTCTCTAGGCTGAGAGGTCCAGAAGCTTCCAGCACTGCTGCTGGATTCAAAGATCCCACCTTGCTTACTCTGGGCCCAGACTGGAGTACATTCAGAAATCTTGGACTATTGACACATTTTTCTCAATTCCTACATGCAGATAAGTGACACAATTAGAAGCTTTGATCTAGCCTTAAAAGTATAACATCACTATCTCAATAATTCACACTTTTGAAAACCACTTTCTCTAATAATAACTACTGTATAAAACCTTGGGGCTCAGTAGCCAGATCACCAAACTGTTGCCATTTTTTTTTACCCCTCTTCAGAATTAAGAGAGATAGCTACCTTCATTATGCTTTCCATCACTCCTGTGCTATCACTATTTATCTATTGCCTCCTCCCAGGGATTGGGAAATTAAGTTTCTTTAGATTCATTGTGAGGGATAGGTCAGACTTTTGGAGGACAGGCCATCATTCCTCTGGGGTGATTGCTCCCAAGCACAAATGGCTCATAGGAAATTATGGAGGTGTTCTTCAATTTTGAAGAGGACCAGTGACATAGCAGATGAAGTCCTGACTAGTATACAGATTGAATTTAAGGGAGGCAGAGCTGCACAAAGAAATCAATCTTATTCTCTCTTCCTGAGTTACTAAAGTCCATTGGCAAGACAAAAGTCAACTAGCAATGGCCTAAGATACAGTGAATGATTTTGGTGTCTTTAGTGTCTGACCAGGCTCTAAGTACCCCCCAGGACCTGCTTGAGCTGCTTTCATGCCAATGGACTTGTTCAGACTCACACAGCTAGGAAGTATGAAGTGTCTGAAACATGATCTGAGCTCAGGTCCTCCCGACTTCAGGATTGCAGCTCTCTTCACTGCACCATCTAGCTGTCCCTATGTAAGTCTGTCTCCCTGCTTGTCTCTCTCTCTTTCTCTTTCTCTGTCTGTTTGTCTCTCTTTCTCTCTTTCTCTATCTCTGTCTTTCTGTCTGTCTGTCTCTCCTTCCCTCCACCTGTCTGTCTCTTTCTGTCCAACTGTCTCTCTTTCTTTCCTTCCATCTCTCTGTCTATGTCTCTGTCTCTGTCTCTCCCCCCTCTGTCTCTGTCTCTCTCTCTCATTCTGCCCCCCCCCCAATTCTCTCTCCTATTCCATCAGGCTTGCCCTAGGTACCAAAATTACCAATTATATCTTGGACACTAATTATCCTATGGCAATTCCCACACAACAGAAGTTTATCTTAGATTTCTGGCTAAAATTTTCCTCTGCCTAATGATCATGCAGTGCGTTGTGAGCTATTTGCGTTCTTAGTTATTATTCTCCTACTCCTGAAGTGCTTGGATCAGAAGCACACCAAGCATTTCCTGTCTGTCTGGGGTGTGTAAATGATGAAGGGAGAGACCAGAGTAGGGAAATTGTAAGATAGGATCATCAGCCCTAATTTCCTTGCCATTGTCAGCACAGTGGGTTATTTGCTTCTATAAGATTTTGGTTTCAGAGGGGACCACTTCACTTAAAAGGGACTTGGTACTTTCCCATTAGGCTTATGAAATTGACTTCTTTTATGGTAGGATCTCTATAAATTCCAAAATGGTAAACTGTTTGCTTTATTGCTGTTCATATTTTGGCTAAATGCTACCCAAAGTGAAGGGGGAAAACATCTCTGTCTTGTTCTAACTTTAGGGGGAAAAATAGGAACTTATAGAAAAGAATGTAATTATAAACATAGCCCAAATCCTTGTTCATTACCACCTCCCAGCTGCTAGGAGAACCTCAATTGACCATTTAATCAACTAAAGCTCTAATGTAGGATCTACAACAAGTTCCAGTGCTGCTGTATATGAAAAGAAACAAAAAATGTTCTACAAAAATAAAGCATAATCATTATGACAATCTGATTCTATGAGCATTTATAATTATGTGAATACTGTAAGTGCTGTTACTGACAGGGAAGAGCCTGTGGCTAAGGTCTTGGATTGTTCCTAGTCTCAGCAGTATGGTATCTTTTTAGTGTCTGTCTTTTTCCTCTTTTCTTTCTCTTCTTTCAGGTAATGAGAGTAAGGAGAACCGAAAAGGAGTTTATAGTTTTTTCTGATCCCCTGATTAAACCTTTTCTTTCTCTGCTTAATGTCCCTCATTTTCTTTGCATTCTTGGTCCTTCAATCTTCTATGTGCCAATCAGAAAACTTGCATCCTTTCCATTGTAAAGTGTGTTTTCTTTCTAGAAAACAACTCAATACATCAATGTATAGATGCCATACTAATTTTTGGTATTTGCTGGTGTGTGCTAATATTGTTATACAACAACATCAACTCAACAGGATTTTTATGTCCAGACAATTAAAAAAAAAGGTAAGGCCATAAAGGGAAGAAATAGTTTCTTATGCTCATTGTTTTCTAGTAATTGAACTTCAAACACAAACTCATTTATGCCAATATCATGAAATTGTGATATTATCATTTATTCTTCTAATCAACTCTAGATAATTCCTACATTCATTAATCTCCCAGGTCACAGAATACCTAAAGAGAAAGTTATAAAACCAAGCTGATTGGATCTATTATAAACTCAGGCTATCCTCACTCAGTTGTGTTCTCATTATTACATCTCTTATTGACTCACATTCTCCACAACAGACATTCCAAATATTTTCCAGTTTTCTACAGTGATACCATTGTTTCCAGTAGACAATCTCACTTCCTCTAAAATAAGGAAACATTATCTCTTAATTTTCCTTTTCCATTTCTCATCATCTCCTGCCTCATCCTTGGCAAGTTACATTCTCTTACAGGTAACCATTATGACATTCTGGGCTCTCACTATCTCTCCAATTCTTTTGAATAATTAGTTTCAGAGATGGAAAGGACTCAAAATTCACCTACCCTAACTCTCATAAAAAGACATCCCATCTAACATTTTCTTATAAACAGTCACCCAGTATCCACTTGAAAACATTCAGCAATAGAGAGCTCATTATCTTTCAAAGCATTTCCTTCTATCACTGGGCAGACCTTATAGTTGGGAAGCTTCTATCAATCTAGCTCCCTGAATTGGGAGGCAGAAGGAGAATTTTACATGCAATATGCAACATAGACTATTCTTTTGGTTTTGTTTTTTGTTTGAGAAAGACTTGCCAATTTTTTATTCTGTCTTATCCCTTTCTTTGCAAAACAAACAAACAAGAGGGTGAAACAGGTCACTATTATGGCTGCTTGACACTTGTGGTTACTGGCTCAATGTGTCACAGTATGACAAAGCAGCAGATCTTGGAGAAATGTGGAGGCTAATTAAGGAGATCTTGGGAGAGGAGATAGGATCAGATGTCAAAATAGATCAGAAACTCGAGGCAGAGATAGAATGGGACTAAACCAGTCTGATTAATTACATGGCCATTGAAAAGTCAGTTGGTTGACAAGAAGAGAAAAACTTTCCAGTGACATTTTAATTTTCCTTTTTCCATACTCAAAGTTCAATATTCAGTTGAGGTCAGAACATTGTCACTGCCAAGTGATCTTAGGTATGATGGGATCAGGTATAGTCCTGAGTTTGTAGACTGAGCATCCTCTGGTAGTAGCAAGGATACTGATGCCTTTAGAGAATGGGGGTGGGCACATAGACACATTGAATGCCCACTAAGGGAATCTCTCAGCTAGTGACAGAAGTGTAATAGCTACTTGGTGGCCAACTTAATTTGTTAAAGTGACAGACTGTTTTTCTATATGCTTTCAGAAAGTAGGAAAGAAGTTAGATGTGGGATGCTATTCAATCACTTCAAGTGTGTTACCAGTTATATACCTGACCTAAGCTTCTCTCACATTGGTATCTCCTTCAACACCCAAAAATATCTTGTATACTGCAGTCATATAACAAACCTTAGTTGAATTAAATTGCCTTCCAAGTGTTTATAGCTTTAAGAATAAAGAATATGTTACTGCTTGGCTCCTCAATGACCTTTCAAGGAAGATGCAGAACTAAAGTTAGTTATCTTTGAGAATATTAACTTTTCAAAGCCAGAGACTTTTCAGAGGGTATTAATAAAATACTATTGAATTTAATGTTGATAGATTATATGCATTTAAATTATTTTCATGTCTTATGTGGAAAATATAGTATTGTGCCTTTTATTTGAAGGCACTTCATAAGATAGATGTGCTCAATGCTCAGCTATGCCCTATTAGTTAGACCTTTCTTAAATTAAGAATCTGCTTTATAATGTGTCCACTTACATTTAGGATAGCAATTCTCAGACTGGTGAACTCAAGTTAAATGTGTGTCTTTGACAAACAATCTGTTTCTCTGAAACTTGTAAATCCTTTGTTAAGGCATCATAGAGCAGTAATCTAAGGTAGACATATAGTCCTTCCAACCAATGGTGGTTGTGAATGTTGTCCTAGAGTCACATGAGTTGGAAATATCCTTGACCTTGAAAATCATTGATTCAGTGTTCAAAATGATACAGTATTGACCATAAGGAGTGAGTATAATTTCTAATATGTTGAATTCATAGCACATGTAACTAAGATATTCATCCTTAAGAAATTTTCAAGAAAGGAGGAGACATATTCCATACTCTAATATAATCTAGTGGGGAAAATACTGAATTTGAGAAAAGAAGACTTAAGTTCAACTCTTAGTGACTCTGTAGAAGTAATTCAACTTCTTTGAGCATATTTCCTCATATATAAAATAGGGATAATAATATCTGTCTTCCTGGCATCACACCGTGGTTCTCATGTATTTGAAAATATTTTAGAATCACAGAGTATTATATAGCAACAGGTAGTTTAAACTGCTGGATTTAAAATCGGTAATCTTGTGATTCAAATACCATACCAGACACTGTGTCATTTTGAATGGTTTCATCATGGGAAAAAATGTAGATGCTAATACCAATAACACATGTCCCAAGGTAATTGTGAAAGTCAAATGAGATAATGTATGCAAAGTGCTTTAAAATTCTTACATTATATAGATATATTGTTATTATTATTATTACTAGTATATGGTCATTTGGATTAGTTTTTATTATTGTAAGATTATTATAATTATAGATTATATTATTAATACTTTATTATTATATAATCAGAGGATTAGTTACTCATCTACACTGCCCATTTGGAGTAAATTAGATTGATTCATCAGCTTTTATAGCAAATAGCAATCAGCCTTCCCTTTTAATAGACAGAAGAAAGGTTGTTATAGAACAAAGACAAGAGCAATATCTTTTAGTTTTTTCCCTAATATTTGAGTAAGATAAAATGGGTACCATGAAGGAGGAGATTCTTGGAATGGAATGGAATGAAAAAGAACCAACTGAGATCACTGGAATACTGAAGGAAAACTAAGAGCATCTTGGCCATAATGTGATTTAGTAAGAATTAATTAAGTTTAAATTTGTGATGAAAAAGTCATCTTTAGGTTTCACCAAATTAGGTAATATATGGCAAGAGTTTTATAAACCTAGTTATTATTATCTAATATGCTATACTAAGGCATGAGGTTCTAAGGACTAAGGCTATACAGGTGAGGTCTTATAAGCTAATGAGACCTCAATGCACTTCATCTTTGCTGTTTGGCCTGGAACAAGGTAGATGCCCCTCCCAGAATGAACTCATCATTTCTAAAGTTACCATCATGCTGCAAACTTAAGTCTTGATTAACACTACCTCCTTCAACATTCTCTCCCATCTTTGGAGGACTAGAAAGTAACATACTAAATTCTACCCAATATACATATTTTATACTATACACTCACCTTACAACACTTTATCTCTGCTGTGTACTAAATCCTACCCAATACACATATTTTATACTATACTTTTATACTATGTACTCATCTTATGACAATATCTGCTGCTCTGCCTGATTTCAACTCCACAGTACCAAACAACCCCTGGTATTCCATCTCCTTTCACTCTTACTTGATTTCTTTTACATTGTAAGCTGCTTGAAGGTTGGGACAGTCTTTCTTTAATTAATTTTATTTTCTGTGCTTAGCACAATGCTTGGTATATAGCTGTTGTTCATATGAGGAAACCGAGGCAAACATGATTAAGTGACTTATCCAGGGTCACACAGCCAATGAGAATCTGAAACTATGAGCATCGTGCCATCTGGTTGCCTTTATACTTGCTATTATTCATCGGTGGTTCTAAAATATAACTGATGACATCACAAGGGTGATATCTTGACTTATGAGTGGATTGGATTTCAATGAGGCAGAGCTGCACAAAGTCATCAGCTTCCCTCTCTCTTCCAGAGTCATCTGAGTCCAGTTGCAAGACATAAATCAAGATTGGTGGTGCTCCAGGCCCATAAAATAGGCATATAAGCATACAGTACATGCTTCATAAATGTTTATTGGATTGGATTGCATTAATAGGCTTTGAGAAACCTTGACCAACTATTACAACATACCACACCCAGTAAATGACTGTGACTATTTTATAGGCAATACCATGACCCATACTTGCTTCCATCTTTGATAGGATATATTGAATATAAGCAAGAGACAATATCAGAAAAATATCTTGAGCATTTCATTGTTTGGGGGCCCAAACAATTTAGATCTAAATGGAACTTGGAATTTACCAGTATAAGGAACTCCCAGTGAGGAAATTCCCTCTATCAATATGAATCAATAATTGCTCTCTGATCAATGGGTTTGGAAAAGCTGAGGAATTATTACTTGTCCAGGATCACAGAGACAGGCCTTTAACACAGGTTTTTCTGACTCCAAGTATTTCTCTCCAGAGCACTGTAATACCTATTTCTCAATGCCAGGTGATACGGTTATTATAGACCAATTACATAATTTCTTTATTAAAGCACTATACAATCAACAAGCAGAGAGTAGAGGAGCTATTTAGTCAGCTCAGATGAAAACACTATAAGAAAAAAAATAAACTTGGGAAAAAAAGATGTAATTTATTTAAACGCAATTTCGGAAGCAAAGTAAAATTACTACAAATCAGTGTCAGGCTACATTTGGTATTAGTTAGGTACTGATGGGGGAGGAAGAGGGAAGATGGGAAGTGGAGAGCCTGGGTGGCACTGCTAATCAAACCAATTCCTTTTCAATTAATTTTCGTTTTTGCATATTGTATGTTTTGCTCTTATCAGAAGAACTTGTGGACAAATGAATAATGTGTGTGCCCTAAATTGAACTGAATCTTTTATTCTTGCTGGAAAGATTTAACATGGGGGGAAAAAATCAACAGGGTATGCTTTTTTCAGAAACCTGACTCTTTCACAGATTGCTATAAGCCTGAGTTATTAACTTTGTATAAAAAGAGAAATTTGATCATGTTACCCTACATGTCCTTCATGCATTGCATTCAACTGGACTCCAGTGTGCCCCTTGGTAATGATTTTGTTGCTAAGTAACAGACACAGGGACCCCGAAAGCCAGTTTTTGGGACTGCATTTAGACTCCACCTAAACAAAGCTCCTGCTCTTGCAGCCTGGCAATAGCATTTCCATTATTCATTGTCTCTGCTGCTGTTCCTCCCATTTGTTTTTGCTTACAGAACCCAATTTAACAAATGAGATCATGCATTTCATGCCATTAAACAGCTGTGTAAAACCGAAACTCTCCCTCTAATGGTTTTGGTGCACTTCAAAAGAGCGTTCCATGTGCAGCTTTCGATTATTCGTGTTTCTACTCTTTACAAGAGGAATAGGGGGAAATAAATTGGGAGATGTTATTTAAAAAAACTTTTTTTCCATAAGAATATTTTATTTTGATTTTTTAAAAAATTCAAATTTGACTTCTTTTTCAATAAGTCTAGTAATGGGTGGGCTTCATTCCCTATGGAGTGCAATACAACTTGAATTTTCATCCACTTACCTTTTATTCACTTAAATAGTTCTGTATGTGTATACCCACTGAGTTATTAAGAAGAAAAGACTATATTTCATGCCCTTATTTATTGAGATGATAAGTAAATTTCACAGTAGTATGCAAGGAACGAGTAAAACTCAAACCACTGTTTATTTTACTCCTTCAAAGATTTATACTTTTATTCATGTGGCAGGTAGTTGGTATAGTAGATAGAGTTTTGGACTAGAAGTAAAAAAAATAGCCTAAGTTCATATCCTGCTTCACAATTGCCAACTGTATAGTCCTGGACAAATCATTAAAGCTTTCCAACTCAGTTTCTTCATCTGCAAAATGAGGGAAAGGATAACAATCACCTTACATGGTTGTTATGGGGCTCAAATAACCTATAAAGCATTTTGTAAACCTTAAAAGCATTATATAAAATTTAGTTATTCTTATTATTACTATTATTTTGTAAGACTCCTATTGATACTTATCCCAACTAGACTCTGGCTTAACATTATCTTTCAGACATGATGTCCTATTCTTCCACCCGCTTTGAACAAGAGATATCACTTTTTGTCATATAACCTAATGAAATCAAAGGTAGAATGGTTCCATGTGCACTGAAATATTTATTATACTATCAAAGAATTGAAAACAAAGTAGATGTCTATCTACTGGGATATGGTTTAACAAATTGTGATACATAAATATAATGTAAATAACTGTAAGAAAAATGCTTATGAAGAATAGAGAACAGGATTATATGTATATATGTATGTATATGTACATATATACATGTATATATGTCTATAAAATGGAATAAACAGAATCAGGAAAGCAATATACATATGGATTACATCAATGTAAATGGAAAGAATTACTAAAGAAACCCAAAAATAAAATAAAATTAAACACCATAATTATAATGACCCTACTTGAATCTAAAGAGAGAGACAGAGATAAAGACAAACAAAGAAAGAGAGAGAGAGAGAGATAAGAAGGCACCAACCTTTTCTTTTTTGCAAAGTTAGAAGATTATTGATATAAAATATTATGTAGATAGGTATACTGGATAGATAGATAAATAAGGACATACACATATATTATAGGTTATAGTTTGACATGTTGGTTGGTCTTTGTCTTCTTTTTTATTCCTTATTTATATGATATGGTTTTCTGGGTGGGGGAGAGATTATAAAAATATAGATTTAAAACTTAAGTATATGTTACAAGCTATCTTTAGAGGGATATGTTGAGAAATGAAGGTGACATAAAAATTTAGTTATAATTTTTTAAAGGCATACCATGGCCAAAAAAATGATCACTATATAGTTAATCTGATAATAAGGCCCTTCTAAGTGGAATAGGCCTTTTTCCCTATTGTTTCTGCCTTCCCTTTTCTTTTCCTCTTTCTCCTATTACTTTTTTATAGGGTTAGATAAAATTCTATATCCAAATGAATGTTTAAATTATTCCCTCTTAAAGCCCCAATTGATGAGATCAAGCTTCAGATAATGATCATCCCCCTCCTTTCTTTTCTTCTTCTGTACCTCACCTCTTAATGCCTTTTTCTTTGATGTCTTCATATCAGGGGCCATTCACAGCCCTCAGTCCATGTAATGCCCTGCTCTGCCTACCCCAGTGACAGATACAGTTCTCAAGAATTACAGATATTGTTTTCCTATTTGAGGATGTAAATAGTTTAACCTTTAAATACATATTTTTCTCCTATCTACCTTTTTATGGTTCTCTTAAGTCCTGTGTTTATAGATTACATTTTCTGTTTCATTATGTTTTTTTTCAGTAGAAATGATTGAAAATCTTACTTCACTGAAGCTCCATCTCCTCTCCTGAAAGATGATGCTGATTCTACCTGGGTTGTTAATTCTTTTTTGTAACTCCAAATCTTTTGCCTTCCAAAAAAATGGCATTCCTGGATCTCTGATCCTTTATTGTAGAAACTGTCAGATCTTGGGTAATCCTGACTATTGCTCCTTGATATTTAAATTTAAATTTATGTCTGGCAGTTTGCAGTATTTTTTTCTTTGAGATTATAGCTTTGGAGTTTCCCAACAATGTTCCTTGGGGTTTTCCTTGTGGGATCTCTTTCCAAAGGGGATCAATGAATTCTCTCAATGAGTATTTCCCCCTCTGCTTCTGAAATATTGAGGGAATGCTAACTTTTTTTTGGACATGGCCTTCAGGTAGGCCAATAATTTTTAAATTGTCTCTTGTGGATCTATTTTATAGGCTTGCTGCTTTGCCACTGAGGTATTTCACGTCATCTTCCATTTTTTTCATTCTTTTTAGTTTGTTTGACTGATTCTTACTGTCTCATAAAGTCATTAGCTTCCTTTTGCCCTATTTTAGTTTTTAATGTGTGATTTTCTTCAGTTATCTTTTGTATTTCTTTTCCCATGTGGTTTACTCTACTGTTTAAGGAGTTGCTTTCTTCAATTTTTTTCCTTCTTTTTCCAAACTATTGATTCTCTCATGCATACCTCTCATTTCTTTTCTCATTTTTTCCTTCTCTCTCTCTTTTTTTACCTTTTGAAGTCTGTTATGAGCATTTTTAAGAAGGCATTTTGGGCTTGAGACCAACTTATCTCACTCTTTAAAAATTTTTTTTCTGTGGGCATTCTTTGTTTGATTTTTGTATTTTGGCCTACCCTTTCACCATAGTAGCTTTCTCTGGTCAAGGTTCTTTTCTGTTTCTTGCTCATTTTCTTTCCTTTTCTTTTAGTATTTCCTCTTTTTTACTTTTCAGGTGGAACTTTGCTCCTGGTGTAAAGGTGGCACTGTCCCAAGCTTCCTATACAGCTCTGAGCCTTGGCTTTGAGCTCAGGGGACCCTTATATTTGTAGGAGGTAGCTTGGCTGCTCTTTCCAAGAAACAGCCTGGTTTCCAATAGTTTGCCTTCTGAGCTGGGCCCCACTGATTTGCTCCTCTACCAAGCCAGGACTGAGGGTCTTAGTTGCTGATTTGCTGTGATTAAGACTTTCTCATAGGGTTTCCCAGAGTCTATTTGAGTTGGGCTGAACATCCTTTTCATCCCAGTGAGACTGACCTTTCTTGAAATTTTTTCAGTCTGTTTTGGGCTAGAGAGTGGTTTCATTCCATCAGACTTTGTTCAGAGATTTGATTTCATGTGGTTTTCAAGGGAAACTGGGAGAGCTCAAGCAGTTTTTTGACTTTACTCTGCCATCTTAGTTACACCCTCCTGAATTCCCACTTTCTGACTTTCACAGGACTTTGTGCTTCACTGCTATAGTTATTGAGAGCCTTAGTTATATCATATTATTAGGAGACAAGAGGCAATATTGGCTAATGTTGGAAGGCAGAAGGACCTGGGGTCAAGCCCTGCCTCTAGAACTGTGTGACCATGAGCAAATTATTTAACCTCCTAGTTCACTAAGGGAATTCCCCATATAAGTTAGGATGAAAGAGGAAGAGGAGGGGCAAAAACAAGAACATGCTCTTTGAACTTCTTGTATCACCTTGAGACTTAAACCATGATTGGAAGAGGAAGAAATGTATGTGGAGATTACAATGGCTGTATCTTCCTGAAGAACTTCTGACCATATCACTACCCTTGTCCCCACTCAATCAACTCCAGTAGTTGTGCCTACAGAATCAAATATAAAATCCTCTATTTGGTGTTTGAAGTTCTTCATAACTTGGTCTTCTCCTCCCTTTCCAGTTTTCTTATATCTTTCCCATTTCCATGTCCTTTCTCTCCTCTATTTTCTGAAAAACAGTGACATTAGACTTCTTACTGTCCCTCAAATAATATATTCCTTCCCCTGACTCCAAATATTTTCATTGGCTATTCTCTCATACTTAAAATAATCTCTCTGCATTTCTGCTTCCTGACTTTCCTGGATTTTTTTTTAGTCTCATCTAAAATCCCATCTTCAACAAAAAGCTTCCAATCCCCCTCAATGTTAGTGCTTTCCTTTATTAATAATCTTCTATATGTCCTCCAAGTGTGTCTTATTTATACATAGTTGTATGGAAACTGTCTCCCTCGTTAGACTGAGAGAGCAAGGCTATTTTCTGTTTCCTTTCTTTATATCTTCAGCACTTAGAACAATACTCACCACATATTAGGTGCTTAACAAATGCTTATTAACTGACTGATTTTGTCAGGAGAGAAAGCGGGGGAGAGACAGAGTCAGAGACAGAGACAGAGAGGCAGAGAGAGACAGAGGAAAGAGGAGAGAGAGAGAGAGAGGAAAGGGGTGGGAGAGAGAGAGAAAGAGAGAGAGAGACAGAGAGAGGGAGAGAGAGAGAGATTGAGAGAGAGAATTTATTAAGGCACTAAAAGCAAACTGAAGCTCTACATTCTACATCCGGGGTTGAGGTGTGGTGAAGGGGTAGCTTCTACTTAGGTGGAACTTGTACCTCAGAGGCTGAGATGATGGGCAGGGTTGGTGGGGAGGGGAGCGTTTGGTAAGCTTCTGCTCAGAGAATCTCTATACTTCTCTCCTTAATGAGGTTGGAGATCGTCGGACAAACTTTGACCCAAGTGAGTCTATACTCTCTATACCCCAATGGGTCTCAGACTCCTCCCTGACACCCCCCTCCCCCCAAGTCAACTAGGTTGCTAGACGCCTATGTCCGTCTTCCCAGCCCAGGTCTCGTAGGAAGTCCTAGGGGCAGGTGTAGAGTTAACACCTCTCCTTCCCACCCCCACCCCCCAACACTGCGCATGCTCTGAGGTCTCCCGGGTGAGTGGAAGGCACTGGACTCACTTCATAATCAGGACCAGAAGTTGTGTCTGGGAGGGATAGGCCACGGAAGACGAGCTCAGAAGTGCGACCTCTTGCACAACGGCTCGTATGCCTTGGTCTTTCCTTCCAGACAGATGAAGCAGGAATAGTACCATCTAAAGTGCAGCGCTTCCCAGAAATGGTCCGCAACCTCGATCTTGAAGGCACATTTGGGGCTAAAATTTTCCCATAACCTGTCTCATAGTAGGGCGCTCCCTCGGTCGTGTAAGAAGCCCGGATGAGAATAGACGTCTTTTAGAAGTAAGCGGCACAAGTGAAACACTGCACGTGCCAGCCATCTTGTGGGCATGCTTGATTTCTCAATCTTCTTGCACTTGGCCCAATTGGGCACGTAACGCGTGTCATAGCTCGTGAAGCAGAAGATGGAGCCTTTCTCCAAGAAGCCACCCTCCTCCAGCACCTTTTGACACTGGCCACACACAAAATCCTGCGGGGTGTAGGAGTGGCCCAGCGTCACACGGTAGCGCTCCTGGCACTGGTAGTACACAGGAGTCTCACCCAACTGGGCAGTGCACAAAGTACTTCCGGTTCTGTTCCGGGGTGGGGGTGGTCGGCCGGCTGTGCAGAGCCCTCTGCTAATGCTGGGTGCTCTGACTAGGGGTGGGGGATGGGGAAGCCCTGGAGTCAGCACAATTGAGGCCAGAGAATCTGTCCATGGTACCTGTCTGGCTGGATTCTTCCACAGAATATTGCATGAACTCTCTGCCAATCTTCCATGTTCATTAGATGCCTTTTGCTGGCATCAGGAAGTGGCTGAAAGATCTGTCCATTTTGCCGGGAGGTGAAGGGGCAGGTTTTTGCCCGTGCTCTCAGGCGAGGCAGCTCCAAATGGGCAGGCAGTGTTGTTGAGCGCAGCACTAAGTGAGAAAGGATAGAGAGGGCCTTCAGCGGAAGGAGCTGGCCCCGCTGAGGCTGAGCTGCTTCTCAGTATTTTCCCAAGGTGAACTAACCTGGATCAACATACCCATGAACCTCTTTGCCCTTGACCTCCCTCCAACTCCTGATTCATCACAGCCTCCAGGGCACATCCAGCGCATTGAATTTCTGATCTTTTCAGTCTCCATCATGTCAGTCAGGTGCTTGTCCTTCCCCCCTTGTCCTCCTCCCCCACTAAATCATAAGCTCCTACATGACAGAACCTGAGCCGTTGCTAGTGCCTGAGTCTCTAGTGCTTTGCATACAGTAAGTTCTTTAAAAATGTTTATTGAATTATTAATTATAATGTTCTGATTATATATGTATACATATCACATATACATACATATTATGATTATATGTAATATACAAATATATTGTATGTAAGATATGCATATATATAGTTATAGTTATAATAATAATCATTAGTTGTAATGACAGGTGCTATTTTATAGTCCTTTGCCTATCACCTGTCAATTAACTTTTAATAACATGAGCTCCTATGATACAATATCCAAGACTATTTACCTTCTCTTTTTCTTTCTCTTTGCATTTATATTTATATTTATGCCAAAAACCTCTGTGGTCATAGCAACTTCTACTACCTGCCGAGTAGTAATGGTGTGCTGCCCTTTATAAATAAAAATGATCCTATTGACCTGCTCTCAATAGAGTGCACCTTTTAAATTGATTTTCCAGCATTCTCTAAAAAAAAATGCTTTCCCCATATTCTTTAGGCAACCTGTGGATAATAATAGGCTTTCTTAAGCAATCTGAATAACCAAGGAACAGAGCAAAGCTCATTTCACCCCCAATGGGGTCCTAACTCTAAACTTTGACCTAATTGACTTTCTCCTCTAATTCATCAAGCTAATGAGTTCAATGTTTAACAAACTAGTATGCAACACAATGCCCCACCACCAAGCACAGTGCCTTGTGCATAGTAGGTATGTCATAAATATTTAACATATAAAGCAGTGAAGTTAATTGACCCCAGGTAATAACCAAAGTGTTTCCTGCACATCACTGAGCATATATCTGTTACCACTTTCTGAAATTACAGTCTTTCCCCGTACAATTTTTATTCACTTCTCAAGTGCAAGTATTTGGCATTAAAATAACAATTGAGTTACCTTGACCCTCATATACTCATTTAGCTCTTAGTTCTATCAATTTCTGCATTGTAGGCACCCATTATAAGCCAAATTTTCCCTCTCCTAATTTCTTCCTTTCTCTCAAAAAAGAAATAACATATTAGAAAAGTCCTGGAGGGACTGAGGCTTTCATTTATATGAACTTTTAACTAGCTTGAACCAAACATTGCTTTGCCCCTAGATGCTAGCAGGTGGGAAGGTGCTAATTCCCTGTGAGTACACACAGTCCCCATGACCTACCTCAAGGTCTTCCACCATCCTGTGACACTATATGGTTCACCCACTCCTAGCCACCTCACCCTCAGGCTTCCTTGTCATGGACATTCTCCTGGATCTCTCTTCCCTCAAAAGGGAATGAGGCTGAGAATTAGACTGTCTTCTCCTGGTGGTATAACTGCACTTCTGTCAGAATTGCTCTCTCTTTCTCTACTGCCATTGCCCCCTTCACATCAAGAAACCACTGCATCAGCAACAGTCCTTCCCTTTACTTGTTTTCCTTCCAAGTGAAATAATTACTAGTTTTAACTCTGAATTTACAGGCATGTTTCCAAAATTCTCTGTATTCCAGTCACAAATCTATATTTCTAAACCTTCTCTCCTGTGAAGACAGGCCATACTTAAGAAAAAGACAGACTCCACTTGATTAAAGCCCTGGTCAGACTTTACTTTCTAACCTTTTTGCCTATGAATATAGAATTCATTTGCAAAGGCCTGTTTTTTGAGGTGGAAGTTATTAGTGATGGAAATCACTATAAGGAAAGCCAGTGCTATTCCCTGGCTCTCCTTTCCCTGGTTATGGGTCGGAGATTAATCATTATTCAGGTGCAGAAATTCTTGATTTATATCACTAATTAAATATGTACTTTGTGTTGCTGCCAGTGTGGACTGTTCAGAATGCATGATGTAAAGGTTGTAAATTGATAAACATATATTGTAGATCACAATGAGCTCAGAAAAGGGAGACAACCATGTAAAACAAATCTATATTACTTATGGAGGACTGTACTATGCAGATCACACTTTAGGTGGCAAGCACTCTAACATCACCCAAAATTGACCAGCCTTTCCACTGTTAGATTCTATAAGAACACACCAATGGTCTGGCACTGGTTCATGGATGTATATGAATCAAAGTGCATGCTAAAAATGTGGATTTTGCAATGAAAAATTGTCTGTAGTGAAATGGAGGCCTCAGTACATTAAAAGGTAAAACTCAAGTGCAGCCCCAAGTAAACTGTTTTTGTTTCCAAAAGGACCCAGACCATTTTCCAGCTGTGTCCCCTTCACAGAACAGCCAGGATCAACCAGACTAACACTGGAGGGCACAGCTAGGACCCACCATGCTCCAGGAATGCTCTATCTGCCCCTCCTAAATTACTCTCTTGTCCTTTATTCTGGAACTAATTAAGCGCCTTCAGAAATGGATTTTATATGAGCCCAGTTTGTGTTAATCAGCTCAGGAGAAGGGTAGGGGCCAAAAGCAGGTTCTTTCTTTTAGTTCTTGAAACCTAACACAGTTTCCACTATTAGTAGAGATATTTAATGATGTAGAAATATTTTATTATCCATATTGGAATGTTCAGACACTCTGGAACCATATTCTAATCCTGGCAGTAAATAAATTGAGTGTGGAAACATGATGGGTTTGGTACACACATGGATGAGGAATGATCCTGGGAATAATTATAACTGAAGACTTGGTTACTTCTGCTTGTTTGCTAAAGTAGCTCCCACAAGAGGATATATTTTTTTAATGGCATTAAGAATTTTTCCCAGGAACTTCAGGGCATTTGGAAACTTGGTTTCTCTTTTCATGCTGTTCATCCTCTAGAGCAACTTTTTAAACTAATAAGTTGAGAATTGTTCGAAGTACAAAATGTTGGAGGGAAAGAAATGATATTAAATAGAGAAGGCAAATAAAAGCATGACATTCCATTGTGCTGATCAACAGAGACCTAAAGCTGATTGTGAGCAAATCTGGCACTAGAGACTTCTGCAATTGAAATGAATTGCCAAAAGCATGTCTTAGTGAGAGAGTATGCCCGTTGGGGTCTATTTTAGCAGAAAAATGTAAGCATTACCAAATACAGCACATAAATTGTTTCCCTGGAAAGCCACAGCCCATATCTATTTTTCATGGGCAGTTGAAAAATTATGAAGCATATTTTTTAAATCTGTGGCTAAAGTATGTGGGTCTTGTTTTCTAAAATGGATAGAAATTGTGCCATATCGACAAAATATCTGTATCAGAAGAAGTTATATAGTGTCTGGCTCTGAATAACAATTACCAGAAAGATTTTGCAGTTTCTGACTCAGTTTTATCAGGAAGAAAAACAGCATTGATAGAGACTGTTATGTTAATGATTTATTGCCATGGATAAAAAATAAATGACATTTAAATTATTGAATTATTAAATGAAACCAAATTATTGAATCTCTAGCATCCCAGAACATTATGTTTTGGTAGAATGTATTCTCTTTGAGAACAGAGACTGTTTACTTTTTTTTGTCTTTGAATTCATAGCACCTAGGTGGAGCATAAGTGACATGCGCATACAGTAAGTATTTAATAAATGTTTCTTGTTGAACTGAATTTTTTGTTAACTTAATGCCTCAATACTTCACATACTTGTTATCTCAGTGATATGAGTACTCCTTCCAAAAATTCAGGTCACAATCTATCCATTTATTCTCATGCATAATCCTTACCCATGATCTTTAATGGGGTCCCAATGTACTAAGGATCTTCTTTTAGTTCTCTTGACACTAGATATAAATGGAATATGTGGGCTGACAATATTTTCACCACATGACCAGCCCACCTCCTTTTCTGGTCCCTCATCTCTCTAACATCATTCATACCACTTCTTTGGAGTAGTTCTTTCTTTCTTTTCTTTTCTTTTTCTTTTTTTTTTTTTTGGATAATATGTTGTATCCTACTCATGACCACCATGTATTTCTCCATTGCTCTTTTAGTGACTCTCAACTTTAATTTTCCAGAAACTCTGATATTCTCCGACTTGAAGCCATATAGTATCACTAGAACAATATTGTTTAAATCATGGCTCTTTCTTTCTAAGAGTAACTTGAGTTCATTAAAAATATCATGGGCCAAGAGTGGTGATACACTCCTATAATCTCAGCTTCTGGTTAAGGCTAGTGGATTATTTGAGCTAAGGAGTTCTGAGCTACAGTGGACTAAAACAATCACATGTCCATACTATGCCCAGGACCAATATAGTGTTCACCTTTGAGTGCAAGACCACCAGGCTGCCTAAGGAGTAATGAATCAGCCCAAGTTGCAAACAGAACAAAGATCTTGTGGACCACAATAACAACAACACTGTTCAATTTTCCAAAGATGATTCAATTTACCCTCTTCTTATTCAATTATAAACTCATCTTAATTGTCCATGCATCGTGTTGGTATAAGAGATAAATATTGATAGACTCACTCTGAGGGTTATTCATTCAACTCTGTCATAGACTAGATTAACAAATGTGCTTCATTCACTTGCATTTTTTTTTGCAAGTTCAGAGAATTCATTTTGTAGACTGCAATAATTTGGGGATGATGCAATCAGTACAATGTCTTCTGTAAAAGGAGCTTCTGGAAGACAACTGTAAGGAATCTTATTTCCATGTGGTCTGTCTGTGCACTGGGCACAGCGCTAAACACCTGGGGCAAGTTTCTATTTCCTTGATTTATGCCTCATTTTGAATAATAAGAAGATAAGTGAACAAAGTTATTTCTATTATGCCCTTCAAGGAATCTTGTAAATAAGAGTCATCTTTTTGGGAAAGATCTTTTAAGAGAATATTTTGATTTGCCAAATTAACTCATTTTTTATAGATAGGCTTATAAATGATAAGCACAGGGAATTTTATATGCTTTGCACATTTCAGCCAATCTTGTGACAACAAAGATGTGATCTCCTTTGTGCCTGTCTGGTTCTTTGTTGTGTCTTTAACAAAAAAAGTTTCATTGTTCCCGTAGATTGTTTTTAACAACAAAAAAATAGTTCTGGGAAAGTACTTACTTTAACCAATATTATTAACATTTTCTCAGTTACCATTTTTCCCATAACAATAAGATCTGTGGTTCCTCCATTTCTCTCTGGATTCTGTTTCTCATTTTTAGACTTATTTCTCCACCATTTCCCAGCATCCTTCTCAGTAGGTAACACTGGCCTTGGAATCAGGAAGATCTGAAATCAAATCCAGGCTCAACTTTATGACTGAGAAAATCACTTTACTTCTATCTGCTTCAGTTTCCTCAACTGTAATGAGGATTATAATAACATTTACCTCTGATGATTGTTGTGATCATTAAATAAAGAGCCTGACACATAATAGGCATTATCAAATACTTATTCCTGTCCCTTCAGCCTGGAAATTTATTAATTTTTTTCAGCCTTCTCAACCTGAAAGATTTCTGTGTCTCCATGGCTTATCTGCTGGGTGTTCAATTCCTCTTAGAGCCTCCATTTTAAAGAACATATACAGACTTTATATTCCTTTATTCCTCTTTCTGAATTCTGCTCCTACCTCATCAGGCTCTCCTTCTCCATCCACCTCATTTTTTTAGTCTCCTTTTATTTGTTGTCTTCTTCTATTAGACTGTAAGCTCCTTAGATCAAGAACAGTTTTTCTTTTTTGCTTGTAGTTTTATTCTCAACACAGTGCTAACAGTGGCTGGCATCCAGGAAATAATAAATAGTTATTTACTCATAACCTGTTTCTAAACTTTGGGTTTCCTTTTCTTTCTCAGATACCTTAAATGTTGATTCTTAATGCTCACCCAGAATTGTGTAGCCTCCAGCACAAACCTCTTTTATGTATACTTGATTTAAACCTATTGTTTCTCCCATATTCATTTCCTGTATGTCATTTCTGTTTCCTTTATCTCACAATCCTGGGGTTATGGAAGCCAAAGTGATAGGTTTGATCCCTGTACCGGTCAGTTACTTTCACATAGAGAGAAAACATATACAAAAATGAAAAAAAAAAAAACTTTTCCTCATTCCTAAACCCAGGTCCCTCTCTCACAAATGATTTGTACTGACTAGTTAGAAGGAAGCTGGACTTAGTTACAGATAACTCAGAGCAGACCAGCTCCACTTTGAGAGATTTTATCCATGTGCCATTTATTTTTAAAATTTATTTTATTCTAAATTTAAGAATTAAAAGAAGCTTTCGCTAATGTAATAGAAGAGGAAAAAAAGATGATTGTGTATGAAACTACACATCTATTATGTACAACTTGTTATTCTTTTTACACATATAGAGCTAGTAATCTCTAGTAAATGGGAATGATCTGCTCTGGTCATTTTGTACCATGGTGATTGAGTTATATCATCTTTATATACAAGAACAATACATGGTTAGTGCAGTATTCTGTGAAATAGACAAACCAGATTATTCAAAAGATATAAAGATTTGGAGCTAGAAGGGACCTTGGTGATTAATGTCCAATTCCCTTATTTCATTGTTGAGAAAACTGAGGTGTGAAGAGTTTAAGTGACTTGCCCAGTGTTATTCAACTATTATATGAGTGAGAGTTTAACCAAAGTTTCCCTGCTTTCTCTTTAATTCATTTCCCACTGGCCTGGGAATCCATGCCCAGACAAATTGGGAACATGAAGAACTGCTTTCTTTCCTTAGATTTGTTTTTGAATGCTTCTTGGGAATTGCCACCCACCTTTATAATATGTTTGTAAGGCTCACAAAGCACTTTCCTCACAATAACTTTGTAAGGGAGACAGTACGCATATTATCCCCAGTCAACCAATGACAAAGATGAGACTTCCCCTTGTCTTTTGCCTCTTTTTCCATGCTCAGCACTTAGTTTAGCTACATAGAAGGTGATTAAGAAGTATTTATTGAGTGACTGACTTCAATTAATTTTTAATCATCACATTGATTAAGTTCCAACTACAAGAATGCCAAGCCCTCTTACCATCTCTTAGATGCAAGAATTCAAATTCAGGATCTCTTGATTCTAATTGTCATGCTATTTCTACTATAATACCCCAGGGCAACACAGGTGAGATTGCCATCAGTTCTTTTTCACCTTTGGAACCATGACATAAGTTTCTGTGATGGGAAGCTGGGGTGGGAATTGATGATTCTGAGGAACATTCCCTCATAATTCTAGAAAAGGCAAGTCATTTAAAACTGTGATTATGTTAAGAATATTATAGCAAGCATTACTATACATATTGAATGAGATCGTCTTTCAGCTCATTTTCAAATCAAATCCTTTTATTTGGGGGAAGGGTAGAGGGGAAAATGGCATCAAAATAATTCTGCATGTTTTTTTATGTATAATGCATAGGACATTAGAGTTCAAGTCAAGATATCCTAGATTCAAATCCCACTAATATTGGTGGTCCTCAACTTCCCTGTGATGCCTAAGTTTAAAGGGTTGGGTATGGTAACTGTTAAGGGGTCCTCAAGCTCAAAATCCATGTTTCTATGATTTCTGGGTAGGCATAGATGTATATCTAGAGGTATCTAGGGCACTATCCTCGACAAAGGAGAAACTACCTAGAGAAAGAAAAAAGAGTTAAAACATTATGGAACAGGTGAATTGCTTCTTTCCTCAGTACAGATGAACTCTTCCTCAGACAAGTCTCTCTACTAGGCTACCTCCTAACAATAGCCATAGATTTTCTTAGGAAAACCTTATTTTAATGTACATTTTATGCCATTTTCCCAGCTACATTTAATTCTCCTCAAGATTCAAAATCTCACTTGTTATAGCTTTGGCTAGCTTTTGTTATGGAAAAACCCAGCAATTAAGAAGCATTTTTTTTTCCTCTCAGTAAATGAATTCCAAGACTGTCCTTTGGTTTTCAACTTATACTCTTGCTGTCCATAACCCCACCTGTTTAATGGATTGTTGACACCTTTTGCTGAAAAAGGACCCAGCATATCTGAAGAGATATGTTATGTTGGCTTGTGTGTTGCTGCTGCTTTCCAGAATTTCACATGGCTTGAAATAATGCTTATAAAATCAATAATATCTGTCAATTAGGAAACTGCTTCAAGTATCTAAATCCCCTTAGAAGGGATTTTATTATCCTAAGTTGGTGATTGGGCATTTTTCCCAGTGTTCTTCAGGGTAACTGGCAGAAAAGAGAATAAAGTAACCACACTCTAGATCTTTTCTTCCCTCCCCCAGTGGTATTGTATGATGGGCATTTTTTTTTTTACTACTTTGTGGAAGCTGCCTAACCCACAGCCAGTCACAGTTCCAAGTGTAGCATATAAATACTAGATACTGGGATGGTTCCATGATTTCATATGAGAGAGTGCCCTATCAAATAAGATTTCTTAGAATTGTCACAGGATGGTTGGTGTTTTGAATAGAGTATAGAATTTGGATTCAAGAGAACTGTTCAAGATTTACTAATGACACACTGAGTAGTTACATGCAAGTTATTTCATGTTTCTTAGTTTCTGTATCTGTGAAACTGGGATAATAAACCTGACACTCTTTACCAGATGAAGTTGCTATGAGGAAAATGCTTTGTAAAACTGTACAAATGGGAGCTATTAATTTTTTTGTCTTCCCATCTGTTTCTGAGGGAGAACTATCCTTCCTTGCTATAATCAATCTCCCTCTCCATACATGTTTTTTAAAATTTATTTTTAATTTATGAAATAAAACAAGCATTTCTATAATATAGTATAATAAAAATATGATTGCACATGAAACTACAAATATACTATGCATAACTTGCTGTTCCTTTTAAATAGTCAAAAAATAATGTAAATTTCTTTTTTTTCTTCTCCCCACCCTAGAGATGGCCACCATTAGACACAAATAAATAAATAAATGTATGTGTATTATATATATACTTTTATGTGTATACACACATACATGTGTACACACACATATATATGTTATATAGGGCCAGCTACAGTTATCTTGATCTAAACTAGAACCAAATAGCTCTGGAGGGGAAAGTGAGGCAGGTGACCTTGCATGGCTCTCCCTCACTTTAATCCAAATCACTTGCATCTCATGGCATCACCTCCCTGATGTCATGGTCCTCTTCAAGAACAAAGGACAAATAACAACAATATGTTTTATATATATGTGTATATGCATAGGTATATATATATATATATATGTGTGTATATATATATGCAATTTATTCAATACATACCTCTTTATCAGTTCTTTCTCTTTCTCAGTGAATCTCTTCATATGTATTTTATAGTTAATTTAGATATTTCTACATTGCTGGAGGACAGTACACTGGAATTTTTGGATATTTCTATGCCTACACAGAAATCAAAGAAAACAAAAAGCAAGCAAACAACAACAAAAAAGTGAAAATACTATGTTGTGATTCCATTCCCACCGTCCTCCCTCTGGGTATAGATGGCTCTTTCTCCATCACAAGTCTTTTGGAAATGGCCTGAATCACCTCATTGTTGAAAAGAGCCATGTCCATCAGAAATGATCATCATATAATTTTCTTGTTGCTATGTTAAATGTAATTTTGCTTCTGCTCATTTCACTCAGCATCAGTTCATGTAAGTCTCTCCAGGCCTCTCTGAAATCATCCTGCTGGTTGTTTCTTACAGAACAATAATATTCCATAACATTCATATACCATAATTTATTCAGCCATTCTCCAGCTGATGGGCATCCACTCAGTTTCCATTTCCTTGCCACTACAAAAAGGGCTGCTACAAACCTTTTCCTTTTTTAGTGAGCCCTTTGGGACACAGAGCCAGTGGAGACCCAGCTGCATAGTTCCAAATTATTCTCTAAAATGATTAGAT
The DNA here is from genome assembly GCA_023553655.1 of Myrmecobius fasciatus. NCBI lineage: Eukaryota > Metazoa > Chordata > Mammalia > Dasyuromorphia > Myrmecobiidae > Myrmecobius > Myrmecobius fasciatus. The sequence continues at coordinate 210,255 of JAJPUD010002771.1, forward strand.
CAGTTCATAATTCCACCAATAATGTATGATTGACAGCTTTTTACAAATATATATTTAAATATGAGACCATTATCTAATAAACTGTCTATGTTTTCTCCTCATTTTTGTTTTCTTTCTGTTCCTTGATATATTTGTTCTATTCATACAAAACCTTTTCAATTTAATGAAATCAGAATTATCCATTTTACACTAATTTTGCTCTCTTTCTCTTATTCATTCACAATTTTTTCACCTATCCATAAGTATGTTAAGGAATATAATCTCTGTGTTTCTAATTTTCTCATAAAATATTCCTTTATATATAGTTCATGTATCCATTTTGACCTTATCTTGGTACATGCTATAGGATATTGCTCTATGCACAGTTTCCATAACACTGCTTTCCAGTTTCCCAAAACTTTTACAAAATAATGAATTCTTATCCCCAAATCTTGTCTTTACAGTTGTCAAATATGTTGTTTATTTGCTGCTATAAGTTGTATAAATTGTATGTATATTCTATTACATCCATTGATCTATCTTTCTATTTTTTTAGCCAGTGCCAGGTAGTTTTGATAATTATTGCTTTATAATGCTGTTTAAGATCTGTGTTATTACTAAACCTCATTTCTTTACATTTTTTTCTTTTTTTTGATTTTTCTTGACTTTCGTTTTTTCCAAATGAATTTTATTTTTATTTTTTATAATTCAGAAAATAATTGGTAACTTAGTTGGTAATGACATTGAATATAAAAATTAATTTGAGCAAAACTGGTATTTTTATCATTTTCCCTGCCTACCCCAAAACAATGAACATTTCTCCAATGATTTAAATAGAATTTTATTTGTATAAAAAGCTTTTGAAAAATAATTTTGTTTACATAGTTACTGGGTTTATTTGGGCAGGTGTACTCCCAGGTATTTTATGTATACTTGAATCCATTTTGTCCTAATTCTTCTAGTACCTTATTCAAGTAATTACAATCAATCCCCCTTACCTTTTAAACATGCTCAAATCTCCACCATTCTAAAAAGTATCTTCTTGATCTTTCTACTCCTAAATACTATTAACTCCTCAAATGCTCAAATTATTGCAAAGTGGTTTTTTACCTAGTGCTCCTATTTCCTTAGACCTGCCCTTATGAAAACCTTGTAATTTGGCTTCCATATTCACTTCACTACAAAAATTAGTCTCTCCAATGTCATCCATGAGTTCCTAATTACCAAATGAAGTGACCTTTTATGAGTCATCAGATGTCTTAAACTCTTCGAAATACTTATTACTTTTCCCCATTCTTTTCTTCTGTATACTCTCTCCTCCTTTGATTTTGGAGATACAATATGTTCCTATTTCTCTTTCTAACTATATAACCTTCCCTATTCATCTCCTTTACTAGCTACTCATCCTTTTCTTTATAATGGACATTCCTCAAAGTTTTGTCCTCTTCTCTCTAAAGCTCCTTTAGCAATCTCCTTCTGTCTCCTGCCACTTGTATGCAATTTTCAAATGTCTACATTACAGAGTCTACAATTCTGAACTTTTGCCTAAGCTCCAAGTCAGCATCCCTACTTACCTACTTGACACCTTTATCCTGATCACAGAATCACAGGATCTCAGTGTTAACTTGATGACCTCAGAGGTCAAACAAAATCTATCTATCTCCACTTTCCACTCATCCCTCTTCTTTTTGTCAGATCTTTTAATATTAAAAAACTGGTATTATACACATTTAGAGCTATATCTTCTCAAAGCTAAGCATATATACTTTCCCCAGTTTGTTAGAAATCTGATTTGATTGTCTTTGATTGGTCACTCCACAGTTTATCAACATTTTTCCTATCAATGTAGTACCTGGAACTGGATATTATAATGTTGATACAATATAACCGGAATACTCCATCAGTCAATTAAATAACAAATAATTAACAAAAAATTAACAAATTGTGCCAAGAACTGTGCTAAGCACAGTGTGTATAAAAACAAAATGTAACATTTTTCATGTTCAAGGAACTTAGATTTTATTAGAGAAGACAATGTGTATGTGTATAATATATAATTTAACATTTATAAATAAACACGAAATAATTGGGGAAAAGAGGCTACTTGTGTCTCGGATGAACCAGAAAAGGCTTTATGTGCATGGACTTATAATTTTTCTCATTCTAGACACACTATCTCTCTTACTGTGGTTCAAGATTGAATGAGGACTTCATTGCTTTTGTTTTGTTTTAGCTATCACATCACACTACAGGCTCTCTACTGAGACTGTTGTCTGCTGAAGCTTGTAGATCTTCTTCACAGTAATGTTCCAGTACAACTTAAATTCCCATGCCCATAACTAAATCCATCCCCCAAATGTTCCTTTGACAACTATTTGTCAGTAACAACATCATTCATTTTGTGTCCTATTTTTGAAATCTCACTATTGTTTCTGACTTTTAATTCTCCCTCTTTTGTCATATCCATTTGGTAACCAAATACCATGTAACATGCCATTCTAATGACTCTTGCATCATCGTTTCCTTCAAAAATATCACTGCCACCATTCTAGTACAGGCCTTCATTACCACCCACCTGGACAATTGGAATAGTCTCCTACCAGGTCTTCCTCCACATTCTTTCCCTGAAAACACCTGTCATCCCTCCGTCAGACTTCTTTGGTTTATATCTGAGTATGTTACTCTTCTGCTCAAAGCTCTTTGGTGACAGCTTATTGCCTGTCAAGTGACTCTCACATTCAAAACCTGCCACAATCTGGCACAGCCTCTCTTCATCAGCTTTATCTCCTCATGTGCTCCATGCTCAAAATACATCAAACTATTCATAATATTCTGTACCTTATTTCTATATTTGGGCTCATTATATTCCCATATCTTTTTCTTATTTCTTTGGTACCTATTACATTTTCATTCATCCTTTAAAGCATAATTAAAATAAAACTTTCTTGAGTAATTATTCCATATTATCTCTCCTTTCACCCTACTACCTCATACCCCCACTCAGAAATGAGCAAATTCCCTCTTGGATCTCAAATAGTATTCTACTTGCACATCTCATGTCCTGTGTTATTTTGATTTACAATAAAATGTGAATATACACCTCTTATTCTCTACTAATCTCTACTTTACATGGTGGTATGATTATAAACTATCTATCACTCCACTTAGCAGAATGTTCTACATTTAGCAGGAGTTTTATAGATATTTGCTGAATTGAATGGAATACTAAGAGTAATCACTTCTGCCCTTGATCCTATGTAATTCTTGTTCATATTTTCACACAAATCCTAGGATTTTAGATTTAGACCTGGAAACGACCTTCTACTTCCTCATATTACAGATAAGGAAACTGAGGCTGAGGAAGGTTAAATTAGGTCGCACAGATAAGTAAGTGGCAGAGACAGGATTTGAACCCCGATTGTCTTCTAACTTCAAAGCTAATGCTCTTTGGACTAAAATTCTTAAATGAAGCTCCATCAAAGACACAACTTGTTCTCTTGGTCATTGCATATGCCAGTTGTGTCTTATTCTAGTTACACGACTGATCCATTTCCTTTTTGGGATTATGTATTTATAGATAATAACTTTTTGAAACTGGTGATATCCTGCAGCCTACTTGTGCCCCATTCTTCTTCCTTGTACTTTTCTATTGCCCCTTAGGCTATTTATAATTTTAATTCTTTTGGGATCATGGTTTGCTATGATTCATGGCCATTTATCATCCCTGGGAAAATAATTTCAAAGAGGATTTCTGGAATTGTGTAAGAAGAATGCAGTAACTGAAGAAATGGGCTTAGCTCCTGGTGTGGACTCCTTAAAAACAGAGGATTCCATTGGTTCTCCAGAGTCAACAGAGTATAGCTTGGGAGCTAGAGAGGAAAGTGGTAGATTAGGAAGTGTGCTAGCTCTGGAGTTTGAAAGCCTGGGGTCATCACTATTTGATAAAAACTTCTGGGAAAATTTGAATTTAGTATGGCAGAATCTAGGCATTCACCCACACCTACCATTGTATACCAAGATAAGGTCAAAATTGATCCATTTAGACATAAAGAGTGAAATTATAAACAAATTAGAACATAGGATAGTTTACCTATGGAGAAGGAAAGAATTTGTGGCTAAGGAAGAACTGGAGTACATTATTGAATACAATATAGATAATTTTGATTATATTGTTAAAAAGTTTTGTACAAGTAAAACCAGTACAGATAAGATTAGAAGGGAAGCATAAACTGGGAAAAATTTTTACATTTAAGGGTTCTGATAAAGGTCTCATTTATAAAATATACAGAGAACTGATTCAAATTTATAAGAATTCAAGCCATTCTCCAATTCATAAATGTTCAAAGGATATGAACAGACAATTTCCAGATGAAGAAATTAAAACCATTTTGAGTCATATGAAAACATCTTCTAAATTACTATTGATCAAAGAAATGCAAATTAAGACAACTCTGAGGTACCAGTACACACCTATCAGATTGGCTAAGATGACAGGAAAAGATAGTGACGAATGTTGGAGAGAATATGGGAAAATTGGGACACTAATACATTGTTGGTGGAATTGTGAACTGATTCAATAATTCTGGAGAATAATTTGAAACTTTGCCAAAAGGGCTCAAACCAAGGATACCTTTGATCAGGCAGTGTCTCTACTGAACCTCTATCCCAAAGAGATCATAAAAGAAGGGAAAGGGTCCCACATGTGCAAAAATGTTTGTGGCAGCCCTTTTTGTAGTGGCAAGAAATTGGAAATTCCAGTGAATGACCATCAGTTGGAGAATGGCTGAATAAGTTATGGTATATGAATGTTAAGGAATATTATTTATGAGAAATGATCAGCAGAATGATTTCAGAGAGGACTGGAGAGACATGAACTGATGCTATGGGAAATGTGCAGAAATAGGAGATCATCATACATGGCAATAGCAAAATTATACAATGATCAATTCTGATGGACGTGGCTCTCTTCAACAATGAGGTGATTCAGGTAAGTTCCAATGGTCATGTGATTAAGAGAGCCATCTGCAACCATAAAGAGGACTATGGAACTGAATGTGGATCACAACATAGTATTTCCACTTTTTTGTTGTTTGCTTTCATTTTGTTTTCTTTTTCATTTTTTTCCTTTTTGATCTGATTTTTCTTCTTCACCATATTATTTGTGGATATATATATATATATATGTATATGAAAGAATTGCACACATTTAACATATATTGGATTACTTGCCATGTGGGGGAAGGGGTAGGGGGAAAAGGGAAGGAAAAAATTTGGAACACAAGGTTTTGCAAGGGTGAATGTTGAAAATTATCCATACATATGATCTGAAAATAAAAAAGCTTTAATACAAAAAAAAAGAAAAAAAAGAAAACCTGGGTTCAAAAACTATTTATTTTTTCTTATTTTAATAGTACTTTCCCCCAAATATATGCAGATAGTTTTCAACACTAATCTTTGAAAAACTTTGTGTTCCAAATTTTTCTCCCCCTCCCTCCTCAACACAGCAAGCAATTGGATATAGGTTAAACATCTGTGATTCCTCTAAACATATTTCCATATTTGTCATGCTGCACAAGAAAAAAAAAACAGATCAAAAGTGAAAAAAACATGGGAAAGAAAAAAAACCCAAGCAAACGATAACAAAAAGGTGAAAATATTATGATTTGTTTCATATTCATTCTCCACAGTTCTATCTCTGGCATTTTCCATCCTAACTCCATTGAAATTGCCTTGAATTACCTCATTGTTGAAAAGAGTTCATCACCGTTGATCATCACAAAATCTTATTGTTGCTATGTACAATGTTCTCTTGGTTCTGCTCACTTCACTTAGCATCAGTTCAATAAGTCTTTCCAAGCTTTTCTGAAATCATCCTGATCATTTCTTATAGAACAATAATATTCCATAATATTCATACACCATAACTTATTCAGCCATTCTCCAACTGATGGGCATTCACTCAGTTTCCAGTTCCTTGCCATTACAAAAAGGGCTGCTACAAACATTTTTGCACATGTGGATCCTTTTCCCTCTGTTATGATCTCTTTGAGATACAGATCTAGAGACATTGAAGGGTATGCACAATTTTATAGCCCTATGGGCTAGTTCCAAATTACTCTCCAGAATGGTTGGATCATTTTGCAACTCCACCAACAATGCATTAGTGTCCCAGTTTTCCCACATCTCCAAAATCAAATCCTATTTCAAATCCTTACTATCTGTGTGATCGTAGAGAGTCATTTTAACCTCCTTAGTTTAACCTCCAGTTTCCTTATCTACAGAATTATAGAGTTGGGTTAAATGGTCACTGATATTCCCTCCCAGCTTTGGAACTATGATTCTATCATGCTATGGATTTGGGACCCTAGTAACCCGCAACAGAGTCTAAAAGGTATTTTTATGAGTAGAATAGAGACAGAATATAGAACAGATTCATATGAATGTCAATAAATAATCATTTGTAGAACCTTATCCATTGTGAAAATTTCAATCATTTGTGGCCATAGTACCAACTAGTACAACCTGCCATCACTTACTGTGCAAACACCTCTAAGTTCAACTACTTTAACAGAGTATGTGACATTTCTGAGACCTTTTCACTCTGTCATTCATTGTTGAAACATCACCACAGGAGGTACAAGTTTTGGTTCCATTTTACCAAAAGCCTAGTTGTTTCCAAGCATCTGAAAAGATAGAAGACTAATAGACATGTCTTCACTTCTCACCATGAGTGCTACCTCAAGACTTCTGGAAAATTCTTATTAGAAAATGCCAAGCACCTTAGAATTTGAGTGATTTAATATAAATGCAAAATGCTAGGGAAATCTTCAGACAAGATCCTTCCCAAAGATTATTTAAAGTTAAGGATAGAAAGCATATATGTTCCTGGGGAATATAATTTTAAGAATATGATCAATAAAATTTGTTTGTCTAATGTGATAGCTCATTTTCCAGTGAGATTTGCTGTGCATCAAGGTCACACACATGTATATGAATTAAGAGGACTTGGTGATTTGAGCTCACAGTATTCCCTGATCCAAGTCAGGATCAGTTTTTATTTTCTGATTCAGGAAAAAAAAATGTTTTCTTTCTGGTAGGCTAAGCAGAATAAATGATAGAGTTAGAATTATTTGAATTAGTAGTAATAATAACAAGTTCTTTTGTTATTTTGATGGATTTGTGATCTCATCAGGAAGGCTGCCTCTTCTGCTGGTACTGAGCCCAATCTTTCCATACATTCTTATACTTTAAGACACTTGTCCCTTTCTTTATATAAATTTGCCATCAAATCTTTAACAAGTGTATTAAAAGACTTTCCTCTGGTTCTTTTCATATTTGTGGTTATCAGTGTAGTTCTTGGTCTGTGGATTTGTTATCCTTCATTTTCTCTATAGCCTCACCTACCTCACATAGGTCCCTCATATGTAATTTCTTACCCACAAGTCATTGTTGGTAACATGTTTCACAGGGGACACAATTTCTATTACCCTTTATGTCCCTTGATATTTGGATTCTTTTGAGATTTTTGGTGTTCTGTGATTCACAGCCATGTAACATAACTGGGAGAATAGTGAAGATTTTTTAAAAATTATCTTTTGCCTCTGGGAAAAGCTTGAGATAATTGGAAGTTTTTTGCCATTTCCCAAATTTGACCCAGACCAATTCAATTTTGGACCCAGCTGATTTTCCATCTGCAGCACCTGTCTAAGACATGTGCACTTAAAGACTAATAGGCTAATCATCTAACTACACATTTTAAACTGGGTAATTTTGTTTTTTCTTGTATCTTGGTTTTCTACTGCCTATCATTAGGCCAATGTTTTTCAAATGATATTGAATTCATTGAGGCTTTATATTATTTCTAGACTCAACAAAGTATCATTTGAAAAAGATACTTTTGGGTGCTCCAAATCACTATTGATCAGAGAAATGCAAATTAAGACAACCCTGAGGTACCACTACACACCTGTCAGATTAGCTAAAATGGCAGGAAAGGATAATGACAAGTGTTGGAGAGGATGTGGGAAGGCTGGGACAATGATGCATTGTTGGTGGAGCTGTGAACGGAATGGCTGAATAAATTATGGTATATGAATATTATGGAATATTACTGTTCTGTAAGAAATGACCAGCAAGACGATTTCAGAGAGGCCTGGAGAGACTTTCATGAACTGATGCTGAGTGAAATGAGCAGAACCAGGAGATCATTATACACGGCAACAACAATATTACATGATGATCAATTCTGATGGACATGGCTTTCTTCAACAATGAAATGTTTCAAGCCACTTCCAATTGTCCACTGAAGAAAGCCATATACACCCAGAGAGAGGGATGTGAAATGTGGACCACAACATAACATTCTCATGCTCTTGATTGATGTTTGCTTACATTGTGTTTCCTTTATCTGATATGTCTTTTGTGTAGATATGTTTTTTCTTGCACAACAATGATGTGTGGAAATATGTATACATATATTCGATTTGTCAAGTATTTTAACATAATTAACATGTAATGAATATCCTGCCATCTAGGGGAGGGGAGGTAGGGGGGGAAAATTTGTAACAGAAAGCTATGTAAGCGTTAATGTTGAAGAATAACCCTTACCTATATTTTGCAAATAAAATAAAATTTAAAAAAAATAAAAAAAGAAAGAAAAAGATACTTTTGGAGTCTCTGATAAGAGACTCCTATTAATTTAATATTGTTGGTAATGCTATTGGTAACACTAATGACTATCTAAAGTGAACATATTCTTTATTTAAATCTCATCTTATATTTATATAAAGTGACTTGTTAAACAAGGTTACATCCAGGTAATGATGTTTTAACAGATCAAATGCTAAAAATTAGTGGAATCTTGTATTCTTTATACCTTCAGTCATTTATTTATAGGAATGTGAAGATTTAATATATTGTAGAAAATTGCCTGCAAATTCCTAGTGGTTTCCTTCTCATATTTTCATCAAGGAGACTATCAATTTTTATATAGATCATTAATATATATGTTTTACTGAGGCAATTGGGGTTAAGTGACTTGCCCAGGGTCACATAGCTAGGAAGTGTTGTATCTGAGACAGATTTGAACTCAGGTGCCCCTGACTTCAGGGCTGATGCTCTATCAACTGTGTTCCTAGCTGCCTTGCTCCACCCCACCCCCATTAAAATATTTTAAGAATTGTGTGATTCTTAGCACTCTAATTCTTATTCAAAATTAGCCATTAACAACATGGCTGGAAGAATATTAGCTATACAAGGCTGAGGACCAAGTTAGATATTTACTAGCTTTATAAGATACAATGCGGGACAATCCCACACATTTTCCCACTCAAACCAATTATCTAGAGAGACTATCACTTCAACAAGGAGTCTCTCTGGACTTAGCTAGGTCGATCCTCAGACAATTTGTTGTTTGGTTATTTCAGTCCTGTTTGACTCTGCTACCCCATTTGGGATTTTCTTGGCAGACACTGGAGTAGTTTGCCATTTCCTTCTTCAGCTCATTTCACAAGTAAAGAACTGACACAAGCAGGGTTAAGTGACCTGCCCAGGTTTGAGGCTAGATTTAAATTTATTGGTCTTCCTGATTCCAGTTCCAGTGATCTATATCCAATGTACCACTTAACTGACTGAGCCCTCAGGCAGTAGATAATCTATTATTAAGAATGTAACAGAAGCTTTTACAGATGGGTAGATATTTCTACAGTTTGTACTCTGCTGGTATATCTTTGAAAAAAATCAGTTTTGTCTTTTCCTTATAGTAAGGCATTAGAGTAGGAATTTTTTCAGAAAAATGCAGTAAATCATACTTATAACCTCTTAAGGCTTATAAAGCATTTTCCTCACAAGAAGGAGGCTGTCATTGAAAATATTGTTTTTCTTTTTTTACTGATGAGGAAATTGGGTTTCTGAAAAATTAAATTATTTGTCTAAGGTTATACAGCAAGTAACTATCATAGCCGGGACATAAACCTTGCTCTTATATTTCCATATCCATGGGCCTTTTTGTTGTGACAAGAGAAGCCCCCTGGATTTTTTCATCCTATAATTCTATACTCAGTTTGAATATAAATATGTAAATCAATTGTTTGCTCTGAAACATGATGCATTAGACACTAAAAAGCAATACAAAAAAAAAAGATATAAAAGCCTCAGAATGGTAAGAGTCTCTAGGGATCCACACACTTTGAGATACCAGATCTGGCTATGAAATAGCCAATTTGGTAAATGTAAGAAAAATCTGATTAGGGTAAATGGAACAGGACAAAAATCAGTTTCAGTCTCAAGGGGTTTAGTGGTCCAGGGTAATCCTTGGGTGGTCCTGGAATCAAGAAAAATTGAGTTCAAAAACCTCAGACATTTACTAACTGTATGATTCTGGGCAAATAATTTAACTCTCTGCCTCAGTTTTCTCAACTACAAAATAGGGATAATACTCCTAAGGGTTGTTGTGAGGAACCAACAAGATATTTGGGTTGATTTTGTTGTTGTTACTAGGCAATTGGGATTAGTGACTTGCCCATGGTCACACAGCTAGTAAGTATTGTGCCTGAGGTCAAATTTGAATTCAGATCCTTCTTACTCCAGGGCTGGTGCTCTATCTACTGCACCATCTAGTCCCAAAACAAGATATTTGTAAAGCACTTAATACATACAGTATATGGCATATGATAGATGCTTAATAAAAATACTTATTCCTTTTTTTCCTTCTTCCCTCCTTCCCTTCCTTTCTTTTGTTCCTCCTTCCTTCCAATAAGAGATAGTAGGGGACAGGAAATTAGGAAATGACATGGGGGCTCAGACTTCAGGATGTAGAATTAGATTGGCTTGGGGCTGCAGAGGCAGAAGAACCCATCAGTTGGATTTACTTCTTTCCAGGGTCTTTTTGGCACCAGTCTTATTTTGCCCCAGCTCAAGCCCAATATAGCGCTAATTAAGTTTGAAATAATAAAAGTTTGTTGCATTTAGATTCATGCTTAAAGAAGAATGGAGTCCAATGAAGTATGCTGATTTCTTCTTGAGGAAACATAAACCTATGAAATGCTTAATGTCTTTTGGCCTTTATTTCATGGATTTTCCAATACATAAAGAAAATATTATGAAAAGAAGGTGTGATCTGAGACAGAAATTTTATCATGGCTATATGTCTACAGAAAGTTGAATTTGATGTTCTATTTTCTTAATGATAGACCACTCTTGCTTTTTCTATCATCATTCTGAAGCTGTAGGCAACTTCATAATTTCTATAGATGAATAAATTTAGAATTGGAGTGAGGTTAGAGGACATTGAATCGAACTTTCTTTTACAGATGAGGAACTTTGACACACCCAAATCCAAAATAAAATTTATCTGTTTTGTTATTAGTCTAATTGCTAAACTGAAATACTAATTCCTGGTGATTATCAGGTCTTCGGGGTCACCAAAAGCTTAAAGACTAAAAGCTTGTACATTTTCCTGTCATTTTCCTTAAGTGACCTTTGTGCTTCATACTTAGGCTGATTTAACAAACAAGGGCCATCTGGAACTAAGACAGGCCAACTTTGCATCTGCATATACATCTCAGCCATCTGCTTTGGCAGGTAGATACTTACTTAAAATATTCACAGTTTTTTAAAAGGTCAGAAGCATTATCACTGCTTTATTACAGTAAGTTTGCCAGATAATACTTAAGGGAAAACCTAAAGTAATAATCAGATGAAAAGAGTATCTTCATTGGGTTTCACTTAGCCTGTAAATGGTTATTCCAAGACAATACTTCTATCATTCAGTGCTGCTTTGGTTCCTAATATAGTTATGATATATTATGATATATGAATGCACATGAAGTATATATAGAATTTATATATATATGTATATATATTTAATGATTTTAGCCAGACAATAGGGAAGCAGGTTAGAATAATCAGAGGATGGATACTAGTTTGTAGTTTTACCTTCAACTACCTGCTAGTTGCTTTGGGCTCCATCAGTTACAGTTTTCCTCAGGTGAAATCAGAGTTATACTAAATGATATCGAAGGCCCTAGCCAATGCCAGAATTTAAGGATCTATCATGAAATGTCAAAATCAAGTAACAGAATTTAGAGTCAGAGGGCTTTGTTTGGATCATTGACCTAAGGAGGCCACAGTCCAAGAGATAAGTTTAAGAAGCTAGGGAGAAAAAGGAAGAAACATAGGTCAGTAGACATCCTATCTCACTTTTGGCTACTTAGGCAAAGAGCTTTTCATTGAACCTGCTTTTTCTTGCTGGTTACTGTTTCTGTAGTCTGTAACCTGTAAAGTTCTTCCCTTGGGGAAACTTGCTTTTTATTTAAAGTATGGATATGAGATTTGAAGAAGGGACTAATAAATTTTCATTCTTATTTGCCGCCTAAAATTAAACCCATTTAATGTCTTAAGCCTATAATCCTTTCACTTTGCATCACAGGAACAAAAAGATAAAGTTATGCACTAAGAGGGAAGTTTTCTCTTCATTGGTATTTCAGCACCAATATTATGTCTTTTAGCTGTACTGACTCTCTGCTTGCCCTATAGAATCTGATTTTAAGATCCTAGAGATACTATTAGGTTTTAAACATTAAATTGAATGAAAATGGGGCAGTGCATTTAAATATGCTTCCAAGAGATTCTAGGAAAGGCAGTTAGAAATGGTAAATTCAGAGACAGAAGTTGATCAGGGAATTTAAGATATATAACTAGAAATATAGATTTATTATCTGGTATAATGGAGAATAGAAGATTTTGGTCTATATATTTTATATATATTTAGATATCAGTTCATAGAATTGAATTATATTCAAATATCAGTTATTTGTGAACCATCTTGGCATAGTATATGAGTATATGAGAATTGGTCTTAAAACCAGGAAGATCTGGGTTCAAGTCACATCTCTGACACCGGGTAATCTAAGACTCTAAGTTTCAGAGAAAGAATTGACCTACATTAGTAGATGGTATTTCTTTATCTGGCATTCTCATTACCAAATAAATCACAGTTGCAGTCCATATTCTATCAAGTATTTAAAGAATGTTTCTCCTTTTCCTCTGTGCCAAAAGGGAAAACTGAAATAAAAGGAAAGAGCAATAAAGTTTCTCCTTTCTAGAGCCAGAAGAGTGAGTTACTTATGTCTTGCTGGACAAAAAAAGGAAAATTCTTAATTATAATTCATCTTTTCTGTAGAATCTGAAGATTAAAATATGCTTTAAAATATGCAGACAATCAATAGTCTTCTATTTTCCATCATATATAATATACATATTTTTAAAGAAAACATCTAAAATATTTTATTAATAAGTGTTGGTATGCTGGTCCAACTGGGACTAGCCTTGGGAAGCCATTGTGAAATTTTTAGTGTGAGGATTTACATATCAAAAATCAGGACTTAATTTATTTATTTTTTCATTGTCTAGACTTAAGAAAGTGTTAATATTCAAGAAAATGTTAATAATGTAAATCAAAATGAAAATTGTGTGTGTGTGTGTGTGTGTGTGTGTGTGTGTGTACTTTACCCTCCACCACTACCACAGCTTGGTTGTTAAATATTTGCCTGTGCACCCTGTATGTTCTTTAAATGTTGTTTGAGTTCAGCAGGATTATAATAGAAACCTCTAGGAAGGAAGTTGTCACCTGACTAACTATTAATGGTAATGAAAATATTGATCAGAATAATAATAATCACCATTTATTTCATACATCAAGGTTTGCAAAGTGCTTTGCATCCATGATCTCTATTCGAGTCTCACAACAACCCTCCATGTTGTTGTTGTTCAGAATTGTCAGTTGTGTCAGATTTTTCATGACATCTTTTGGGGTTTTCTTGACAAAGATAATGGAGTAGTATGCCATTTTTTTCTCTAGTTCATTTTTCAGATGAGGAAACTGAGGCAAATATGGTTAAGTGACTTATCCAGGATCACACAGCCAGTAAGAGTCTGAGGCCAGATTTAAACCAGGACTATGAGTCTTCTTGACTTCAGACCCAGCATCCTATTCTTTGTACTACCTAGTTGCCACAAAATATTTTTGTGACACAAATAAATTGCAAGATAATTCATAGTGGCAACATAATACAGTAGGTAGAGCACCAGCCTTTGAATAGAAAACCTGAATAGAAAAACCTGAGAAAAACCTTCAAGACCCACCTCTGATACATACTGGCTATATGATATTGGGCAAGTGACTTTATCTCCTAGGCAATTCTGTAAGACTAAATGGCAAAGTAATTGCTGCTGTGCCTTGGTTGAGGCAGTGTCCTTTGTTAGAGTTCTATACTTCAATAAAATAACAGGTCTGGTAAAACACAACATAACAATAATAATTATATTGTGTTTCAAAAATATAATAAGAAGTGTAATAGTGTAATTTAGCTCTACATATGAAAATTAAATCAGTGGGATTTCCCAATCACAATGCACTTTCTGCAGGAAGTTAGATGGGCAGTCATGGAATAGAGCAAAGAAAGCAGAATCTGGAGTGGGAAAATCTGAATTTGGACCATGGCTCTGTTACAAATGAATGGTGGAAAGGCAATCAAGAGAACAAAGGGTCAGGATGATCCAAAACTTTCCTTGGAAGCCCAGAACAAGTGAAAATTAATTGCGTATGGATAAACATGTCTCAGAAATCCTCCACATTTCAGTTGACCTCTCCTAGAGAGCAGAAAATTAACAAGGATGCTAAGTTTGATTGCAAAATAAGCCTTGTGTTGATTAAAAGAAGGCAGGGGTGCAGTGACAACACTCCATCATAGCTGAAATCAAATTGAAACATTTCTTGCAGTTTTACACCCTTGGCTATTTCAGTCGGAGCAAACCATTCTTTAAGGGAGAGCTTCCCCCAATATTTGTTTTCTTAACTTCTCTTTTCATTGCATACAGATGCTAAGAAAAAAATCGGAAAAATTTATGATATTATTGTTGTTTTCCTTGCCTTTAAAAAAATGAACTCATGTGAATGTGACCCAGCAGGTGTATGTAGGGAATGGGAGGACAGTTTTCAGTGCATCAAAGATATAAATGTTTCCCTTTAAATTTCTGGCTCTAAAGTCCCTTGTTCCCTTTCCTAGGCCAATGTGCCTTTTGCATAACAAAATATGTAAATCACAGCCCAAGCTATACCATTCAATATAATTCTTTAATCTCAGGTTTTTGGTTTCCATTTAGTAGCTGAACCTCCTGGAGGTTTGAGACAATGGTCAAAGGGGTTGATGATAAAAATCCTTTAATCATACTTTAAGCAGTAAATAATTACTCAATTATTCTGCAAATATAGTTTTCCTCTGTAATATAAAAATGTACATTTTAAAAGAATTATATGTTTGATTCAGTACTAATCAAAAACATCATGAACCTGCCCACAATGAGTTTAATGCTCATGCAGAGATTACATCAAATTCTGGCCATTCTAAATGAAACACATTCTTGCAGTTTCTCAACTAAACACATTCTTGCAGTTTCTCACTCTCTCATCAAATTGTTTCCAAACTTCCACAAGGGTTCAATATTTAAATGCAAACTGATTACCAATGGATTGTCAGACACATTCACATAACCTCATTTTCATTCTATATACTGCGCTAAAGGAGTTCTCTCATTTTTCTCTTATGTTACTCTCTGTTACTATAGCCCCAAACTCCTCAGAAGTCACAGATACAGAAGATCCAGGCCAAATTATTACTAACTGATATCTTATTTTGTTTCAAAAAGAGATAAGGTTTTATCTTTTTTAAAAATTTTTTATTAATACTTTTTATTTGCAAAACATATGTATGGGTAATTCATAAACATTAACCCTTACAAAGCTTTCTGTTACAAATTTTTCCCCCCTACTCCCCACCCCTCCCCTAGATGGCAGGATGTCCACCACATGATAATTATGTTAGAATACTTAAGAAATCGAATATATGTATAGTTATTGCATCATTTTTTGTGCAGGAGAAATCATATCTACAAGAAAGAATAATCCGATAAAGGAAATACAATGCAAACAAACCTCAATAGAGAACATGAAAATGTTATGTTGTGGTACACATTTCACGTCCCTCTCTCTGGGTGTAGATGGCTCTCTTCACCGAACAATTGGAACTGGTTTGAAGCATTTCATTGTTGAAGAGAGTCATGTCCATTAGAACTGATCCTCGTATAGTATTGTTGTTGCTGTGAATAATGATCTCCTGGTTCTGCTCACTTCACTGAGCATTAGTTCATGCAAGTCTCTCCAGGCCTCTCTGAAATCGTCCTGCTGGTCGTTTCTTACAGAGCAATAATATTCCATAACATTCATATACCATAATTTATTCAGCCACTCTCCAATTGATGGGCATCCATTCAGTTTCCAGTTTCTAGCCACTACAAAAAGGGCTGCCGCAAACATTCTTGCACATGTGGGGCCCTTTCCTTCTTTTATGATTTCTTTGGGATATAAGCCCAATAGAAACACTGCTGGGTTAAAGGGTATGCACAGTTTGATAACTTTTTGAGCATAGCTCCAAATTGCTCTCCAGAATGGTTGGATCCATTCACAGTTCCACCAACAATGTATCAGTGTCCCAGTCTTCCCACATCCCCTCCAACATTCATCTTTATCTTTTCCTGTCATTTTAGCCAATCTGATAGGTGTGTAGTCGTACCTCAGAGTTGTCTTAATTTGCATTTCTCTGATCAATAGTGATTTGGAGCATCTTTTCATATGATTATAAATAGTTTTAATTTGATCATCTGAAAATTGTCTGTTCTTATCCTTTGACCATTTATCAATTGGAGAATGGCTTGAATTCTTATAAATATGAGACAATTCTCTATATGAGATAAGGTTTTATCAATGGGAGTGACATTGGCTAAATTAATAGATGCAGTCCTCCTGCATCATAAGAATAATTAATCTACCTTCATTAGAAGGTAAACTCCTTGAGAAGAGGGTGTTTGTTGAGTTGTTTACAATTATTTGTGATCCCATTGGCAAAGATAATAGAGTGGTTTGCCATTTCTTTCTCCAACTCATTTTACAAATGAGGACCTGAAGCAAACAGGGTTAAATTCACAACTAGTGAATATTTCAGATCGGAGTTGAACTCATAAAAATGAGTCTTCCTAATTCCAAGCTTAATGCTCTATCCACTGTGCCAAAAAAAAGATGCCTTTAAGATAAGGGACTATCATGCTTTCCTAACTACATCTCCAGCACTTAGCACATTTTTTTTTTTGAAACACAGGAAAAGTTTAATAAGAGATTTTTATTTATTTGTTGTATGGCCACCAAGTTTATCAGAAGTTCTGTAGGGCTGCTGGTGTCAGGAGACATCAAAGCAGCACTATTCTTAAGTTTCCATTCTACCCTTCTTTCTGATCAAAGTGCAAGACATATTTCTTACTTATTAAAACTTCTTGCCTTTTAGAACAGTCATGCTCAGTGTGAGCTCTTTCCTGGTGATACCATCACTGTGATCAGACATGTAGCCTACTTGAAAATGGGATTTCTCTTAATGAGTGATGCACTCTGGATTCCAAGTATTAGCATAAAAACTTTTTTTTTAAATTTAGTAAATGTTCTAATATCTTCTTCAGACCTATAATCTCACATCTCTAACTGCTGTCTTTACCTTAAACTCAATTTATCCAAAATTGAATTTATAACCTTCTTCCCTCTCCCAATGTTCAATTCTTCCTGAATTCTCAGTTACTGTATTATCATACTCCTAATCCCCCACTTCACAATCAAGGTGATGCTTAACTCTTCACTATTTCTTACACTCTATACCAATCTGTTGCTAAGACCTATCGATTTTACTTTTCTAATATCTTTGAAATATTCACCTTCTCTCCTCTGCCATTACCAGAGTATAGACCCCCATTACTTCATGCTTGAAATATTGAAATATTCAAATGATCTCTTTCACAAGTCTTTCACCCACTCCAGGCTATCCTTCACTAAGTCACCAATGAGATTTTTCTTAAGTATAGGTCTGATCCTTTATTCCCTTTACTCAGTAAATTGGAGTAGCTCCCTATCACCTTCAGGATCAAAAGTAACATTCTGTTTATTTTCCAAGTCTTTAATCACCTGATCTTTCTTCCCACCCTTTCTAGTCTTCTCACGCTTTACCTATTTCCATTATAATCTGTGATCCAGTAACATTAGCTTCTTAGCTATTCCTTGAAAAACACATTTCATATCCCAACTCCAGGAATTTTTATACTGTCATCCATGATTGAATATTCCCTTTCCCCATGACTACCTGGCTTTCTTCCACTCCCAGTAAAAATCCCATCTTCCATGGAATATTTTTCTGATCTTCTTTAATTTTAGTATTTTCTATCTATTGATTATTCCCAATTTATCTTGTATACAGCTTGTTTGTACATGGTTGTCTCCTATATTAGACTATGATCCTCTTGAGGGCAGGAGTGATATTTTGTCTTTCTTTGAATTCCCAGCCTTTAGTACAATTTCTGGGACATAGTAGATTCCTAATAAATATTTGTTGAATTTACTGTATGTAAAGCACTATGCTAGGCACTAGGAAATATACAAAGATAGAGTGCTTGCCCTTGTGGAGTTTATGATTTAACAATGTTGAATTAATTGATTGAATGAATGAACAAATAACTTTAGTCTAGATATTTTATTTTCATACCAGCTGTTACCATGGTCAGTGTCTTACTTATCTTTGTATCCCCATAAGTATCTGTTGTACTGCCTCATACATGTTGGTGCTGAATCAATGCTTTTTGGATAGAATTGTTCATTCTATCTAATTCTCATTCAACATTATAGCTCCTAGAAGCCAATTAGGGCTTTTTCCTTTTTATTTCTAGAAATATCAGAATTATTTTACTTTGGAAATGGAAAATAGTGTTGGCTTATGTTCCAGATGTATATAAATCACAGTAGGTCTAAGTTTGGGGGGAAGAATTGTAGCAAACACCATGGTAACAAGGACCTCAATATAGTTTATAACATTGAAAAGTAGTGAAAAATAATGTTATTAAAATGATAAGGAAGATAAGTGAAAGATAACCTATGCTTACAATAGCTAGGGAAGTCCTGATAACATATCCATGCAGAGCAGCTGTCCTGAGGAGAAGGGCTCCTTGCAACAAGTGATTTCATTTGGGCAGAAACCTTATTGAACCAGACCAAAGCAGCATTTTTTATATAATACTGAGTTTTTTGTCTGGGAACCAGCTTAGTTGAGTCTTTCACAAAAGGTCTTACCCAGTAATTTGGCCTTTAGGTGTTATATAACATCTAAGAAAGTACAAAGGGATTCCAGAGACTGGGCTTAGGCAAAGGTTGCTCTCAGTCCAAAACCAAGAGGCACTTTTTGTTCAATCTGTCTTTACATAGATAACCTCTTGAGCAAAAGTCCTGGAGGCTACTGTGGGAAAAGAAAAAGAAAGGATGGGGTTACTATCTTTGTTTCTGTCTGACTAGAATTCTTTATCTCCATTTCCCCTTCCCCTTTCCTCTATTTTTCTATTGAACATTTCCTTGTATTTTGTTTTTCCTAAGGAGAAATGAGAAAATGAAATGAAAAAGGCCTTCTCCATGTTCTCAAACACTTCAGACACTCAGACAAGCACTAAAGCAAACTATAAAGTGAGATTAAAGGGCTATATAAGCATTTGCTGACCCAAAAGAGTAATTTCTTACTCATTTTTTGAATAGCAATAATATACTTTACACTTGTTTATTACTTTTGCACAATTATCTAAATTTGGCCTGATAATTCTTCACTGGCATAGGGCAAGAAAGAGGGTAACTGGATCACGAAAGAACATAGGAAAAGGAAGAGAAATGATATGGGTCCTGACTGTAAAGAGAAACATCTATTAATGCCATCTAGGAAGGATTAAAGGGGAAGTGGAAGGTCCTATGTCATCAGCTATTTTTTGAGGGATATAGTTTCTCTAATAAATATTAGACCTAGCTTCAGGTATTCCTGAGTTCATATTCAGTCTCAATTATTCATTTGTGTGATTCTAAGGTTTTGTCTGCCTCAGTTTCACCACATGTATAATGGGGATAATAATAGCACCTATCTTCCAGGTTTGTTTTGAATATAAAAATGAGATATTTGTGAAATGCTTAAAGAATGCTAGTTATAATTGTTTTATTATTGTGGTTTCTGCTCTTGTCATACTGCCACTGGTATTCAAAATTGGCCAATGATATTCTATAGTGACAAGATAGGGGGGAAAAACTGAGAAGAAGTAGGAATAGTCTCTCAGATAGTCAGCTGACAGTTATGGTGACCTCTGAGTACCCTATCTCTAATAGCAAAGAGAATAAAGCCATGGGTAATGTAATATTTGCACAGTGCAGAGCACAGTACTTGGGCACTTAATGAATGTGTGTGTGTGTGTGTGTGTGTGTGTGTGTGTGTGTGTATGGCAGAGAGACAGAAAGACAGAAAGGAAGAAGAGAGACAGAGAAAGAGAGAGAAAGAGAAAAGAAAAAAGATAAAGGAAAAAAGACATAGACACAAAAGGAGAGATAGAGAGAAAGGAAGAAGAAAGGACATAACAGAGAGAGACAGAGAGAAAGAGAGGAAGAATGGAAGAAGAGAGATAGAGATAGACAGAGACAAGAGATAGAGAAAAAGGAAAAAAAGAGACAGAAAGAGAGAGAGGAAGAAGAAAGGACACACACAGAGAGAGAAAGAGAGGGAGAAACAAAGGAAAAAAAGAGACAGAGAGGAGAGAGAGAGAGAGAGAGAGAGAGAGAGAGAGAGAGAGAGAGAGAGGAGAGAACCTTTCTTAGATTTCCATCCTCTTGAATAAGTTTTTTTGTTTTCTTTCTCTGGCAGGAAAGGTCTGTGACACTGGTGTTGGAACTGGCCCAGAGTGCACACCCTGGCAACACCAACTGTGGGCCTTGGAAGAATAGCAGCAAAAGCTTCAGGGTTGTAAGGGACTTGGACAATTGATCAGAAAGAGACTAAGGGGGACTTTGAACTGGCACTGGGCTCAGGACTAGAAGCTGTTTGGCAACTCCATGATTCTTATGTAGTTCTAGCTCTGACAGTTCCAGGGTAGAGAGGACTCCCAGCAGAAACAGATGCCCTGAGGATCAATAGTGGTTTTGGTTGCAAGGGAACAGGGGTCTTTCTGGGGAAGGACCAAATTACTGATGAGACCAGTGACCATATCTATCCCAAGATTGTACCACCGTGGAAGCACCAAAAATGTTGTTATTGGCGGTTGCTTGTTGTTTGTTGTTGCTGTTTTAATCATGTTCAATTCTTTGTGTCCTCAATCAGGGTTTTCTTGACAAAGATAATTTAATGGTTTGCCATTTCCTTCTCCAACTCATTTTCCAGATAAGGAAACTGAAGTAAACAGGGTTAAGTGATGTTTCCAGAGTTACATAACTGGTAAAATTATCTGAGGCCAGATTTAAACTTGGGTCTTCCTGACCAAATCTAATATTCTATCCACTGTACCTCCTTGTTATCTCACTCTAAAAACTTACAAACGTACAGAACTCTCTGTGGGAACAAAAAAGGCTGAAGCTTCAACTTCTACCTGTCTAACAAAGGCCAATTTTAAACTAAAGTTCAAAGTCAAGAAATTTGCTTGGAAAATGAGCAAAGAATAAAAGAAGAATGTGATTATAAAAATCTACTATGGTGACAGGGAAGATCAATACATAAACTCAGAAGAAGACAACAAAATCAAAATAGTTACAAGCAAAGCCTTAAAGAAAAATTCAGATTTGACATAGTCGAAGAAAAAAAAGATCCTGGAAGAACTAAAGAAAAGAGCAAAAAAAAGGACATAAAAATTCAAATAGGAGTAGTAGAGGAAAAATTGAGAAAATGAATGAGAACTATACAAGAAAATTATAAAAGAAAATTAACAAATTGGTAAGAGGCAATAAAATACTGAAAAAAATAACACCTTAAAACAGAGTTGACTAAATGTTACAAGAAGTACAAAAGCTCATTGAAGAAAACAATTCCTTAGTGAGAGGTACAAAACCTCATTGATGAAAATAACTCTTAAAAAAGCAGAATTGGCCAAATGGAAAAAAAATTTTTTAAATCCTCCTGTAGGTGAAACTCATATTTCCCTCTTCCCTGATGACATCAAACATAATTTCAATAATATACAGATTCTCTCAGGGAAGAAAAATATATGTTAGTATACCAGGAAAAACACAGTTGCTAGGCCTTTGTCATTTTTATTCCCCATAACATCTTTCCTACTTGTCTTTTCTCTCCACTCATATAGCCACAATCCAAGTTCAGACGTTTGCCCTGATGCAGACCAAGACCCTCTTCTTCTCAAAATATTTCAAAGGCTCCCTGTTATCTCCAGGATAAAAATATAGATTTCTTAGCTTTACATAAAATTTCAGATATTATTTGATTCCACTCTACTTTTTATATTCCTCATCTTCACACCAAAATGGACTAATAGCAGTTGCTAAAACCAGAAGTTTATCCCCTTCTCTCGGCATTAAAATTAGCTGTCTCTCATACCTAAAATGCATTTTTTTCCTTATATCTGCATTTCAGAACCCTAATCTTCTAAGAATCAACTCAGATTCCATTTCCCAAATTTTAATGTCCTGTCATTTTTTTGAATATTTCATTTTTTAAAAATCTATGAATGTGATGCATTCCACAGTAGAGGTAAACTCCTTGAAAAGTGGAGCCATCTCATTTTTTTTTCTTTGTCGACATCTATCTGCCTTTGTTGTGGTTTACCTAGATTTGAATCACTCTTTATAAACAGCTGAATCTATCAAAAATTCTACAACAGAGACTAGTATAAGAACTAGTATCACCAGGCAACACTTCTCTTTCAAATCTCCTCTCTATGTATGTCCCACTGGAGCCCTCATGAAGATATGAGGCAACAGAGCTTTTGAGTGCCATGATTTCTCTAGTTCTAGTGCTGAATGAGCTCACTGCCATTATCAATGGATTTGGTGCTGACATATAGTCAATAGCAACTATTATTAAGCTCCCATTATGTTCTAGGAGCTATACCAAGTGCTTGACATACAAACTCAAAAAATGAGACAAACCCTATCAATGAACTTATTTTCTGTTTGGGAGTAGTAGAGAAAGAGACATGTATACAAATAAATACATAGAGGATCTATACAACAAATACACATTTTTTTCATTCATGTTGGTCTTTTTTTCTTTTTTCTTTTTTAAATTTTTATTAAAGTTTTTTATTAACAAAACATACTCATGAGTAATTTTTCAACATTGACTCTTGCAAAACCTTCTGTTCCAAATTTTCCCCTCCTTCCCTCCACCCCTTCCCCTAGATGGCAGGTAGTCCAATACATGTTAAATATGTTAAAATATGTGTTAAATCATATATATATATATACATATATATATATATATATACAGTTATCTTGCTGCATAAGAAAAATCAGATCAAGAAGGGAAAAAAAACCTGAGAAAGAAAACAAAATGCAAGCAAACAACAACAGAAAGAGTGAAAATGCTATATTGTGGTCCACACTCAGTTCCCACAAGCCTCTCTCTGGATGTAGATGGCTTTCTCAATCACTGAACAATTGGAACTGTTTAAAATCATCTCATTGTTGAAGAGAGCCACCTCCATCAGAATTGATCATTGTATAGTCTTCTTGTTGCCATGTATAATGATCTCTTGGTTCTGCTCATTTCACTCAGCATCAGTTCATGCAAGTCTCTCCAGGGCTCTCTGAAATCATCCTGCTGATCATTTCTTACAGAACAATAATACTCCATAACATTCATATACCATAATGTATTCAGCCATTCTCCAACTGATAGGCATCCACTAAGTTTCCAGTTTCTAGCCACTACAAAAAAGGGCTGCCACAAATGTTTTTGCACATGTGGGTCCCTTTCCTTACTCTAAGATCTCTTTGGGATACAAGCCCAGTAGAAACAGTGCTGGGTCAAAGGGTATGCACAGTTTTATAGCCCTTTGGGCATAACTCCAAATTACTCTCCAGAATGGTTGGATCCGTTCACAGTTCCACCAACAATGTATCAGTGTCCCAGTTTTTCCACATCCCCGCCAAAATTCGTCATTATCTTTTCTTGTCATCTTAGTCAATCTGACAGGTGTGTAGTGGAATCTCAAAGTAGTCTTAATTTGTATTTCTCTGATCAATAGTGATTTGGAGCACCTTTTCATATGACTAGAAATAGTTTCAATTTCTTCATCTGAAAATTGTCTGTTCATATCCTTTGACCATTTATTGATTGGAGAATGGCTTGAATTCTTATAAATTTGAATCAATTCTCTATATATTTTAGAAATGAGGCTTTTATCAGAACCTTTGAATGTAAAAATGTTTTCCCAGTTGATTGCTTCCCTTCTAATCTTGTCTACATTAATTTTGTTTTACAAACACTTTTTGACTTAATATAGTCAAATTATTTATTTTGTGATCAATAATGATCTCTAGTTCTTGTTTGTTCACGGATTCCTCCTTCTTCCATAGGTCTGTGAGGTAACAAATATACATTTATTTGGGAGAAGAAAGACACTAACAATAGGGAAATGAGGAGATACCTCTTGACAATGGTTGTAAATTAAATGAACCAAAAGAAAGTTAGGGATTTCAAAAGGGAGACATGATGAGGGTCAAGGCATGGGAAGTGGCTTATACAAGGTCAGTGAATGGAGAAATGAAAAATCATGGACAGAGAATACTAAGTAGAACACTTTGTTGGAAATGTAGAATGTGTGTGAGAGAGAAACATGCAACAAACTTGGAAAGATACTTAGGAACCAGAATTTGAAAAGCTTTAAAAGCTAAACATGTTTGTATTTTATCCTAGAGGCAATGGGGAACTTTCAAAAGCTTTTTTGAACAGGGGAGTAGCATTTGGTTCTATTTGCTGAATTTTGCGAAAAAAAAAAAAAAAACTGAAACTTTCAAAAATACTACTGTCTGATTTGAGCTTCTTTCCTTGCTTATCCCTCTGGGGTTTTTTTTTTTTGTGCTTGAGTCTGATAGCAGAGTTGGAATAGCTTAAGTTAAAGTTAGACTATTGAAAGTAGCTATCTCTAGACTTCAGGACTCTGCCATGTTTTACAAGTAGTTTGGAACCATTATCACTCAACTGAATCATTGAGCAATGTCATGCAATCAAGGATCTCTGGTTTGTCTTTCCCTTTCTTTAGTGAGTTTGATTCTGCTGACAGGTTCTCTATTGATAGTTCCAGAAACCAAAGTCTTCTGTTTGTACTTACAGGAGAAATGCCCTGCATCTATTCAGTCTCCTCTCTTTCACAACAATGACACTAGGTCCTGACCCAGAAGACCCCCTTAAAGAAAAAGAGAATAGATAGCTTCTAAAGGCCCATTCACTCCTGGGCCCCTGTAGTGAACCTAAAGACTAAGAATTTTTTTTTATAACATAGATACTTTTCTACTGGGCACCGGATTGAGTCAGAAGATGCAACTACATAGTCATAAATGGATATAATTGATTTTAATCATACCAGAACTGAAAGTTGTGATCTGCAGGTGAAAGAATCCTTATCCCATTATTGGTTCTCTCAACCACCAATCTCCTACACCATGACTGGTTGGTTTGTTTTCCTTAAAGGATTGCCCTCACATTAAGATTGTCTTTCCTAAGTCTGTGAACTTTCTCATTTGCAGTAAACTTCATTTATGTAGTGAGAATCAGTTCTGGTGGCAAGGTAAATTAATCCAGAACAAGATTAAAGCTCAGGATCATAATCTACCTTCAGGGTTGTTTTGAGTAATGCCCAGAAACAGAAGAACAGGAGCAGGTATGTTCACATAGAGAATTCATGCACCACTGGAAACAATATGAACTCGTGTAATAATACTAGCAATAACAATTTGTATTTTAGACATGTTCAATGCATAAAGATTAGAGAAGGATGTATTACAATTTAACAGCCCATGGCCATTAAAATAAAGCATTCTGGCTGAAAGTCTCTCTTCTTTCTTTTTTATTTTTTCCCCCAATGCCAAGAAATCTAGCAAGGTAATTTGGAAAACCCAGGTAAAAACAACTAGAATTGATTCAAAGCTTCATGAAATAACTGAAAAGGGATAGAGAGTTTTGATGAAATATTCACACACTCAAATTGAGGCACAGTTCTGTGTACATCACAAGGGATGTTAATTCTTCCCCAAATTGCATATTCAAACGTACAGTAGAATCTTTCATTCTATAAAGATACATTCCTCATGGCTGATTTCCAGTGAGGTGTCTAGTTTTCAATAAGGTTCTTTGCTTCCAAAAATAAGGGAATGGCATCTGAATTTCAAGTGAATCGGTTACATCCTGGAAGCAGAATAACCCCAATTAATGCAATGGGAACAGAAGAAAAGGAAATTTCTGATGCACAAAATATCTCTGACTCTTGGAATCCCTTACCCTTTTAAGGTTGACTTTAAATGACATCTCCTTTAAGAGGTCTTTTATTATTCCCAAATAACTGCACTCTATTTCTAAACACTGTGCATTTTAAAAATAAATAATGTATTTGGATGTGAACATGTTTCCCTCTAATACAAAGGCATAGACTGCCTCACTTTTGTATTTGCACATTTGGTGCCTGACTAGACATAGTCATTTCCTGATACATAGTAAGTCCTTAATACATGCTTGATGGATGAGGAATAATTTATAATTTGACACCCAGAAAGTTCACCAATCTTCCCTGAGTGAGCAGGGATTTCCAGGGATATCTCTAAGTTCTGTCATGTTTCTCCCTGGACAAAATTCAAGTGGTTCTTGGAGAGTGTTGACAGTGGCCATGATATATTTCACTTATTTTTGCTCACCTCCACAGACTTTGTTTCCTAGAAGGAACCAAGAAAGCCTTATCTGATACAAATTCTCTAGCAATCAAGTGGGAGAAAGGTATAAGGTAAAGAATATTGGGCTTAATATCTGTACAGAAATGAATTTGAGTTTGTGCTCTTCTATTTATAGTTATATGATCAAAGGCAATATACAATCTCTCTGATTCTCAGTTTTTTCATAGATAAGTTAGGGATAATAATGCCAGCAGCACTTACTTCACAGGATTCATTCATTTATTCCACATTAAGCACTCCCCGTCAGGCACTGTACTAATTCCTGGGAATTTGAAGACAAAATAAAACATCCTCTAGCCTCAAGTAGTTTACATTCTATTAGGGGAAGCAACATGTATGTATGTATGTGTGTGTATATATATATGTATATATATATAAATTTTTAAAAATATAGATGCAAAGTAAATACCACATAACATCAGCAGAGGAGAGATCAATGATACCTGAGCAGATAAGGGAAAAGCTTCATGAAGGAGGTGAAATGAGTTGGTCTTTGGACATCTAGGGATTCTGAGAATCCCTAGAAATGTAAACAGGAGTCATTTTAAATGTGGAGAATGATTCTGGCAAACTATGAAAGCAAGAGATGAAATTTTGTGAATGGGAGAACAGCAAATAGATTAGTTTGGCTAAAAAGCAGAGTACTATGAAGGGGAATATGGGGAATGAATAAATGGGGAGGTATAGACTAGAATCATATTATGAACAACACAGACCTTAAATGACAAATGAAGGGATGGCTGGCACAAGAGATTGAGATGTGAGATTAGAGTCGGGAAAACATAAGGTCAAATCTGGTCTCCAACACATATTAGAAATATTACTCTGGGCAAGGGCCTCAGTCTGCCTCAGTTTCCTCACTGATAAAATGGGGATAAAAATAGCATCTATCTCCCAGGTCTGTTTTAAGGACCAGATGAAATAAAATTTGTAAAGCACTTAGCACAACATCTGGCACATAGTTGGAACTATACAAATGTTAGGTATTATCACTTTTAGTATATAAATAATGGTGAGCAAATTGACCTCATTGAACATATCTCTATATGATCAGAATTTGGTTTTAATAATTTAAATTTGACAGCTATGTAAAGTATGAACTGGAGGATGCCAGAGGATGCTCCAGTTAGGAACATATCACCATAGTACAGAAAAACAGTGGTAAGCACCTATATTAATACTATCATTTATACTAATAATAGCTAACAGTGAGAGCAAAACTGCATATATTATATCATTTGATCTTGAAGGTACTTGCTATTAATATATCCATTTTATAGATGAGGATACAGATGACCATTTTTCAGTTTCATTTCATTGAAATTGAGAGTTTAAATAAATGACTTGCACAGGGTCACATAACTGTATTTATAGAGGGATTTGAACTTAGATCTTACTGATTCTAAATGTTCCTACCTATTGCTGTGGTGTAAATGGAGAGATTTAGGGATAGCATAGTGGTATAATATGTGTATTCCATCTAGTTTATACTTTTAAAAATGTCTACTCCACAATTCTGTAAAGTGGGTATAATGCAAAATTACTTTTCTTGTAATATTGGGTCTTTCAGAAATCCACTTGAAAATCTTTGTACTGTATAAATAGCCATTATTATTTTTTTGTTTCACTTATTACTTAATTAAATCTTACTAAGTATTGCATTTAAATGAAATGAATTTTCATTTGAAATTAAAATGCTTCTAGAAAAACTTTGGTCTTTTTGCATGAAATAATTTCTCAGTTAGCTGGATATCCTTCAAAAACCACCTTAAGGTGAATAGGTAGCAATTGTCCATAGGCATCATAGATCTTTAATTAAAACCATCTATTGGTCTATAGAAACTACAAGGACATCAATACTGACTGGTCATAATTATGAATCATATCTTGAAAAAATCCACTTGTGGAATATTAAAAATGGAAATGGATGAGAAATTGGTCGCCTCACTTAGTTTTAATTCCCTTTGAAACATCCAGCACTGCAGCCTTTTTTCAGAACTAATGTATCTGTGTTCCAGAAAAAAATCCTTCTAAGAGGAAGCCCTACCTCCAACAAAAGAAACAAATAAAATAATAGCATGTTTTTCTTTTTTTTAATTAAAAATCTTCTTTAGATTCTCATTTCAGCAGACCTGCTTAATTAAATATTATGAAGTTAACTGACATAATGCTTATTATGTGTCAGGCACTGTGAAAAGCACTTCACAAATATCATCTCATTTGGTCCTCAAAGAAATCCTGGAATGTAGATGTTATTATTATTTCCATTTTACAGATGAGTAAACTGAAACAAAAAGAGGTTAATTCAATTGCATACAGTAAGGCTAGATTTGAACACAGATGTTCCTGAGCTAGGCCCAATGCTCTGTCCATTGAGCTATTCAATATAAATATGTTGCCTATAATTTTCTAATAATAATAATATGTGTATTCCATCTTGTTTATACTTTTAAAAATATCTACAACTCTATGAAATGGATATAATGCAAAAATTCTCTTTTTGTAATATTGGGTCTTGCTTATATTCATCTTCCATTTTGTTATTGAACATATTAATAACACTTATGCCTCTTAAAAGGATAATTAGTTATTCTTTACAATAGACTAGTATGGGAAGCAGGGACTATTATCTCCATTGTTAAATTATGTAACCATGTATGAGGGGCTAAGTGCAAATCAGCACTGAGCACTTACCTTCTGATTCCTGGCTCTGGGTTGAATTGCAATTCCAGAATGATAACTGGTACCTTTCTTATTTAATTGCTGTTTGGTGCCCACGAGAACAATAAAATAATGTTCAATTATTGAGGTCATTTGCTTGGCTAATTTTTTCCTAATTGTTTCATAACTGCATTTTAGGGTGGTGAAGGAAAACTTCAAAGTGAATTCTATTAAAACACTTAGAGGCTTTTTTTTAGTGACAAAAGTACAAACCAGATGACTTAGTTCATTTTGTAACAAGGATCCTTAACCCAGCATCCACTAAAACATTTCAGGGAGTCTGTGAATGCATTTTTAAATTATCTTTTATAACTATTTCAATATAACTGTTTTCTTTTGTAACTCTATGTTTTATTTTACATATTTAAAAAATATTCTAAGAAGAAATCATTAGGTTTCACCACATTTCCAGGGAAGTTCATAACACCTTGTGTTCCAAATTTTTTCCCTCCTTCCTTACTTTTCTCTTCCCCTAGACAGCAAGTAATCCAATATAGGTGCAATTCTCCTAATCATATTTCCATATTTATCATGCTGCCCAAGAAAAATTCAATCAAAAGGGAAAAATGAGAAGGAAAAAAGCACAAGCAAACAACAACACAGAAAATGTGAAAATACTATGTTGTGATCCACAGTCAGTCCACAAAGATGTGGATGTCTTTTTCCATGACAAGTCTATTGGAATTGACTTGAACCACTTCATTGTTGAAAAGAGCAGTTGATCATCTCATAATCTTCTTGTTGCTCTTGCTCTCTTGGTTCTACTCATTTCACTCAGCATCAATTCATGCAAGTCTTTCCAGGCTTTTCTGAAATCAACTGGCTCCTCATTTCTTATAGAACAATAATATTCTATTGCATTCTTATACAATAATGTATTTAGCCATTCTCCACCTGATGAGCATCCACTCCATTTCCAGTTCTTTGCTACTTAAAAAGGGCTGCTGCAACCATTTTTGCACATATGGATGGATCCTTTTCCTTTTTTATGCTCTCTTTGGGATATAGATCCAATAGAGATACTGCTGGATCAAAGAGTATGCACAGATTGATAGCCTTTTGGACCTACCTCCAAATTGCTCTCCAGAATGGTTGGATCTGTTCACAACTCCACCAGTAATACATTAGTGTCCCAGTTTTCCCTCATCCACTCTAATACTTATTATTATCTTTTACTGTCAATTTAGCCAATCTGAGAGATGTGAGGTGGTACTCAGAATTGTGCATTTTTCTAATTAATAGTGATTTAGAGCATTTTTTCATATGGCTAGAAAGGGCTTTAATTTCTTCATCTAAAAATCATCTGTTCATATCCTTTGATTATTTATCAATCAGGGAATGGCTTGAATTCATATAAATTTGAGTCAACAATCAATATATTTTAGAAATGAGATCTTTATCAGAAACATCAGATGTAAAAATCCCCTCCAGTTTTCTGCTTCCCTTCTAATCTTGCCAGCATTGGTTTTGTTTGTATAAAACCTTTTAAATTTAATATAATTAAAATTATCCGCTTTGCATTTCATAATGTTCTCTAGTTCTTCTTTGGCCATCAGTTCCTTCCTTCTCCACAGATCTGAGAGATAGATTATCCTTTGCTCTCCAATTTGCTTATAGTATCATTCTTTGTCCCTAAATCATGAACCCATTTTGACATTATCTTGATATAGGGGGTTAGGTGTTGGTCAATGCCTAGTTTCTTCCATCCTATTTTCCAGTTTTCACAGCAATTTTTATAAAACAGTTTTTATCCCAGAACCTGAAGTCTTGGGTTTATCAAACACTCAGTTACTATAACCATTAACTATTGTGTCTTGTGAACTTAATCTATACCACTAATCAGCTACTCTATTTCTTAGCCAGTACCAAATAGTTTTGATGACTGTTGTTTTATAACATAGATTTAGGTCTGGTACACCTAAACCACCTTTGTTTGCATTTTTTTTCATTAATTTCCTTGAAATTTTTGACCTTTTATTCTTCCAGGTTAATTTCCTTATTATTTTTCCTAATTCTATAAAGTAGTTTCCTGGCTGTCTCATTGAAATGGCACTGGGTAAGTTGATTAATTTAGCTTAATTTAGGTAGGACATTTTATTGTGATATCATATTATATATGTTATATATATTAATATTTATTATATTATTACGTACCCATGAGCACTTGAGATTCCTCCAGTTGTTTAGATCTAACTTTATTTGTATGAAAAGTGTTTTGTAATTGTGTTTATATAAGAACTCCTAGTTTTAAAGAAGTTCCTTGCCCATGCTCTGCAATCAACTTAGGACTACATTTAAAATATGATTCTTTTAAAGAAAACTATTACCTACAGCAAAATTATATGATGATCAATTCTAATGGATGTGGCTCTCTTCAACAATGAGATGATTCAGGACAGTTCCAATGATCTTGTGACAAAGAGAGCCATATGCAATCAGGGAGAGGCCTTTGGGAACTGAGTGAGGGTCATAACATAGTATTTTCACTCTTTGTTGCTATTTGCTTGCATTTTGTTTTCTTTCTCATTTTTTCCTTTTTGTTTGACTTTTTTGTACAGAATGATATTTGTGGAAATATGTATAGAAGAATTGCACATGTTTAACATATATTGAATTATTTGCTGTCTAGGGCAGGGGTTTGGGGAAGAAAAAGAAAAATTTCCACTGTGGCAGAACCTGCTAAAATCTGGAAAATTCTCCTAGAATTCAAGGTCATTTTCATTTACTGAGGAGACACTGAGGGTTTTAATGTCAATAGAGCAGGAATAAGCAAATTACATTAATCTCTTGAATGTTTGTATAACTGAAAAGGTAGATTAACAAGAAATTATTAAGCTCTCCAGAAGATATAAAACATGTGCACAAAGAGATGTATGATCAGAGAATGTGATTCTTTATATAAAGAGGGCAAAAAGATAAAAGAATAACACATATACTGGTACCTTCTTAATTTAGGAAAACAAAATGCCTATAGGAAGGTTTCCACAATGTTGCACAAACCCTGGATAGTTGACAAGAGTCAAATTCAGAAGTTCTGGTAAGTTGCAATTTGGCCTGTAGAAAGTGTGTTCCCAGATGAATAAGATCACAGACATTCATTGAAATGTTTAAATAGCAATTATCAGAAAACCAAAAGGGAACAGGGCTAGCTGAACATAAGGCTGGATTTGTCTAATAGGCAATATATTATGATTGGAAGAAAAATGGAATTAGCGTCAGGAGAGACCAAAATTCAAATCCTGTATTCTCCTTTTACTAGCTGTCTGACAAAGGGCAAGTCATTTGACCTCTCCAAGCCTCAGTTTACTCATGTGCAAAATGAAAGTGATAATAAAAGCATTAACCTTGTAGAGATATTGTGGGAATCAAATAAAATGCTTTGCCAAACCAAAAGTGACTTGCCTAGGCTCACACAGCTATTGAGTACCTGAGGACATATCTGAACTCAGGTCTTCCTGACTCTACCCTGGTGCTGTATCTGCTTTACCATTTAGCTGTCCCACTGAACAATTACCAGTCAATAAACATTTATGAAATGTCTACTCTGTGCCAGATACTGCGATAAAGTTAAAAGCACTAGAAAAAGTGAGAATTTGACCCTTATCTTCTCTGGATATAGTCCCTGTCATCTCCCTCTAGAAACATGCTTGAACATGAGGGCAGAATATGATTAAGAGCACGTGGTTTGCATGTTCTTCAGCAATCTGGATGAGCCAGAGGGGTTGCCCATGACTGAAACTTTTTATACTTTTAAGTGACCAGAAAGATGAATTGGAGAATCTAAGGTCAATCAGGTACTAGGGACAGCTCCTTTTAGAGAAAGCTCATCCCCGCTGAAGGAGCAAGAGCCAGTACCTAATAGTACATTGTTGGAGAAAGAAAGAAGATAAATCTTGGAAACTAGTAAGTGCTAGTCCTATCATACCAGGCCAAAGGCCATGGCCATAAATTCACTAATTACTCATATTAGACTCTAGGGACAGGCCCCCCAAAAGGTTGAGTAGAGTAGGAAGCAAACTAAAGCCTACAAGGTTCTACACAGAGCAAAGCCAGAAGAACAACCTAGAAAAGGGAACTCCAGACACTGAGGATACTTTAGGTAGAACCCTTTTTAATGACTGGCTGATAAGTACCACTTCCTCCACAATCCCCACTCCCAGAAAGCTGAAAGTGACATGGCTTCAGGTGTATATTTTATGACTTTTACTACTTCTTATTCCCATTCTAGTCATTAAGAGATAGCATACTGTGATTGGCATATTCAGTTGGAGGAAAATTTTTCCCCCTAAAAATAAAAAAAAAAACAATTTTAAAATTCTGCATGAAATTTGCTCTGTTCCTGCAGAAGTGATGGCCAATCTATACAGTAGCATTACTTATGGACTCTTACCACGTCCAATTAGAATGCCATCTTCTTGGCATTCATTTCTGTCAAGGGAATACTATTGTTGTTAGCAAGCTAGTCATATAGCTCTGTTTGGAGTGGCAAGTCTCCCAGACTCCTAGTCTTTCATTTTATAAGCAAGTCATTTTGAGTTCAATACATGTTTTTGGAAGGGTATTGATAAGCAGAAAAATGTCCAAAGAAGCACAACCAGCATGCTAACAGGCTTCCAGTTCATGTCTTGGGGAAAGTTGTTGAAAAAAACATGAATGCTGAGCTTGGAGAGGGGGAGATTCAGAAGGGGACATGAAAATTGTCTGCAGAGATTTGTAAGG
This sequence comes from Myrmecobius fasciatus, assembly GCA_023553655.1. Lineage (NCBI taxonomy): Eukaryota > Metazoa > Chordata > Mammalia > Dasyuromorphia > Myrmecobiidae > Myrmecobius > Myrmecobius fasciatus. The sequence goes on from JAJPUD010002771.1 coordinate 244,507, forward strand.
GTTGTCAGATGCAAGAGACAGTTGACTTATTCTTGCTTTGCTCCAGAGAATAAACTAGAAAAAATAGATGGAAATTTCAAAGAAACTGCTTTGATTTGACATAATAAAAAACTTCCTAAAATTAGAGCTGCTTCAAAGTGGAATGGCTCACTCAAGAGTTAGTTTGTTCCCCACCCCCACCCCCCATTAATAGTCTTCAAGCAGAAACATAATCCCTCACAAGGTATAGTATAATGAAATTCTTTTCAAGTATGACACTTGCTACTCTTGACAACAATACCTGAAGCCCAAGTGTGTTACAATTATTCTTTTCCTCCTTTCCTCTTCAGTCTCTGGGGGAGGGCAAAGGGATTATATCTGGGAGAAGTTCCTTAAAAACAAAGTCTTGAGTTCCAAATACAAAACCATGCTAAAGCAACAAGTCCTAGGAACCTTGATTTCTACAGGCTTTCCTGCAAATTGGAAGACTGGTTGCAACATCTCACCTGGAATCCTAATGTCTTTGGCTCAAATTCTTGTGTCCAGTGGGAATCGCTACTGACAGGAGAAACTAAGGATAAAAGAACAGCACAGACACATTAATGCCTCATTCTTTGGAGGACTTCAGTCAAAGATAGGATGACCACTTGTCATATATGCTGATAAAAGGGATTCTTCTTCAGGTTCATATCAGAAGAGGTAGTATCTAATGCACTTTCCAACTGAAGAGCTATGATTCTGATAAGAGAAAAAATGGGTGACATTACAATAGAAGAATTAAAATTTGACTTTGCTTTCCATAAAAATGACCTAAAAAGGCCTATGAATTCAGAGAGTAAACAATCACAATTGAATAGATCCCGTGACAGACTTCAAAGCACCTATTGAAAACTTCTATCTATTTAATAAAGGAGAAAATGGAAATGCAAAATGAATGCATATGGTCCCTTGGGCAATAAGCAACAAATTCACTAACGCAACCAGCCTTACTATTTATTAATTCTCTCTGAACACTTGACAACATTTTCTCTTATTGGGATTATAAAAACAACAGTAACAGCAATCACCCCACAGATAATCCTTGATATGTGTTATAATCACTGACACAACAAATAAACCCATACCTGTGAAATCTCTGGAGCATCCCTATGATCCCACCTTTTTGGAGCCAAATTGCCACATTTGCAGATGCCTGTGGTTTGCTTAATTACATTTTCAGAAACTCCTGCAAGTGCAGGAGGGTTTGAGCCCATATGGCCTAATGAAATTCTTAGCCTTCCATTTATGAACTTCTACCACTTGAGTAGTTTGACTCTCCTAGAATGTGACACCATCCTCAGCAAACTATTCTTTTAAAATCCTGGGTATTATGGCATTTTAACAATAATTCTCATGGAAATTTTCCATTAATTCAATTCAATTTAATCAGTGTTCATTAATCATTTATTATGTGCAAAACTATAGAGTTTTGCAAACTTTTCCCCTGTTTCTCCCAACATCACTGTGTGGGTGGTAAATGCCTGAACTTATTACCTATTCCTGCAACTTGAATAAATTACAATGGCTTCTAAATGAAAATATTGATTGGTTATTTTGAATGAATTGATTTCCTTTCCCTTCAAATCTTTTAGCCAATACATAGTTTAGTACTATCTCTTTTGGGAAATATTTTACTTTTATCATTTTGTGTATATATCCCAAAGTCCCAAAGTATGCTCAGTACTTGAGCAGATCCTTTTGTGGAGTTTTGTGGAAGAGTATGAACAAGAATCCCACAAGATGAAAACATGTTGATAGACTGTGATATGCTTTAATGGAAACAATGCTCACATCACTGAGATTAAAAATTTTGAGAGGAAGAATGGTCTAATTAAGAATTAGGAATACTGGGGCAGCTAGGTGGCGCAGTGGATAGAGCTCCAGCCCTAAAGTCAGGAGGACCTGAGTTCAAATCTGATCTCAGACACTTAACATTCCCTAGCTGTGTGACCTGGGGAAGTCACTTAACCCCAATTGCCTCAGCAAAAAGAAAAGAAAAGAAAAAAAAAAAAGATTAAGTAATACCAAAACGCAAACCCTGTCACAGGCACTTATTAGCGGTCCTTAACCATTTTTTTTGTATGTTATGAACTCTCTGAGAATAATACTTTAAATGTATAAAATAAAACATCTAGGATTACATACAAAGGAAACCAATTATATTGAAATAAAGATATAATTTTTTTCCCCATTAAAGTCTTCGAACTCCTGGAGTTCCGTGGAATTCAAGTGAGGAACAGTACTTAATAGCTACATGAGCCTGGGCAAATGACTAAACCTCATTGAGCCTCAGTTACCTCATCTGTAAAATAAGAAAGTTTGACTCAGTGACTCTTAAACTTCCTGCTGGCTCTAAATTTATGACCCTACCTATGATCATAAGCAAATATGTCTGACTACTCCCTTTGACAGCCAGATTGAATTACAATGCTTTCTTTCAGGCTCAAAATCATTCTAACTTGAAGGACTTAATTTCTTGAATTCATATACTGCTGGTTGAGCTTTGAAAAGCCCACGGCCTGTTCTTCCCCACAGTGGTACACCACAGCAATATCAAAGCTAGAATTTTTTTTTGTTTAGTTTACATAGAACTATAATGCCTCATTGTGGGCTGGAGGGCATCCCGAATTTTCAAAAGCTACAACAGTGATATATAAGCGATGGCAGATTCTACAGTGTTGGAAAGTCTCCAAGTACAGCCCCAACAACAAACTATATCTGTTCTCTGAGAATCTTGCAAAGTAAATACAGAGAGGCTCAATCAACACCAATAGACCCGTCTCTTGGTCATAAAATTCTTGGTCCTCAGCAAGCCATGGAATCAACAACTGGCTGCATTGCTCTGGTTTTCATCATCATTATTCAATAAACTCATCAACCTGCAAGATCATTTTGATCCTGGAACTCATACATTATAGGCACTTCCTGACCACTGGAGAAGTTCCTCTGATAAAAGAGGGTAGAGAAGACTACACAATGCCTGGCAAAAATAGACACTTGATAAATGTTTATTGACTAAATGACTATAATCTGCATCATTATAGGTGGTACCCACTGATGAGATTGCAGATCTATTTGTATATTAGAGTACTATTTTATATAAAATACTATCATTTTTTAATTTTTAATAGATTGGTGATGCAGTCATTGTATTATTCTTCCCCTTGGCTTTTGATCCTTGCCCTATCCCTATTTTTCCTTCTGGTTCCAGGCTTTTTGCCCAGACCATTGACAGAATGTATCCAACAGAATACTCCAAGTATGTGGTCATATGTTTGCCACTACAAAAAGGGCTGCAACAAACATTTTTGCACATGTGGGTCCCTTTCTGTCCTTTAAGTAGATCTGTTATCTTTTTTTTTATTAAAGCTTTTTATTTGTATAACATATGTATGGGTAGTTCCCCAGCATTGATCTTTACAAAGCTTCCCATTACAAATTTTACCCCCAGTCCCCTCCCCTCCCCTAGATGGCAGGAAGTCCACTACATGTTAATAATGTTGAAATGCTTGACAAGTTATACAAGAAAAATCCTATCTACAAGAAAAAAAGAAAATCAGAGAAAGGAAACACAATGCAAGCAAATGTCAATAAAGATCATGAAAATGTTACGTTGTGGTCCATATTTCATATACCTTTCTCTGGGTGTATATGGTTTTCTTCAGTGAACAATTGGAACTGGTTTGAGACAATTCTTTGTTGCAGAGATCCATGTCCATCAGAATTGATCATCATGTAATACTGTTGTTGCTGTGTATGATGATCTCCTGGTTCTGCTCGTTTCACTCAGCATCAGTTCATGCAAGTCCCTCCAGGCCTCTCTGAAATCGTCCTGCTGGTCGTTTCTTACAGAACAATAATATTCCATAACATTCATGTACCATAATTTATTCAGCCATTCTCCAATTGATGGGCATCCCTTCAGTTTCCAGTTTCTAGCCACTACAAAAAGGGCTGCCACAAACATTCTTGCGCATGTGGGTCTCTTTCCCTCCTCTAAGATCTCTTTGGGATATAGGCCCAGTAGAAACACTGCTGGGTCAAAGGGTATGCACAGTTTGATAACTTTTTGAGCATAGCTCTAAATTGCTCTCCAGAATGGTTGGATCCGTTCACAGTTCCACCAACAATGTATTATGTCCTGGGTTTCCCACATCCCCTCCAACATTCATCGTTATCTTTTCCTGTCATTTTAGCCAATCTGACAGGTGTGTAGTGGTACCTCAGAGTTGTATTAATTTGCATTTCTCTGATCAATAGTGATTTGGAGCAACTTTTCATATGACTAGAGATGGTTTTAATTTCATCATCTGAAAATTGTCTGTTCATATCCCTTGACCACTTATCTATTGAAGAGTGGCTTGAATTCTTATATATATGAGACAATTCTCTATATATTTTAGAAATGAGGCCTTTATCAGAACCATTAAATGTAAAGATGGTTTCCCAATTTGATGCTTCCCTCCTAATCTTGTCTGCATTTGTTTTATTTGTACAGAAAATTTTTAACTTAATATAATCAAAATTATCCATCTGGTGTTCAGTTAGGAGTTCCAGGTCTTCTTTGGACATAAATTTATTCCATCTCCACAGGTCTGAGAGATAAACTATATTACGTTCCTCTAACTTGCTTACAAAGGCCCTCTTTATATCTACATCATGAACCCATTGAGATCTTATCTTGGTATGTGGTGTTAGGTATGGGTCAAGTCCTAATTTCTTCCACACTAGTTTCCAATTTTCCCAGCAGTTTTTGCCGAATAGTGATTATTTATCCCAAAAGCTGGGATCTTAAAAACTGCTGGGAAAACTGGAAACTAGTGTGGAAGAAATTAGGGCTTGACCCACATCTAACACCACATACCAAGATAAGATCTAAATGGGTTCATGATCTGGATATAAAGAGTGATACTATAAGTAAATTAGAGGAATGTAATATAGTTTACCTCTCAGACCTATGCAGATGGAATAAATTTATATCCAAAGAAGAACTGGAACTCTTAATTGAAAACCAGATAGATAACTTTGATTATATTAAGTTAAAAAGTTTTTATACAAACAAAATCAATGCAGACAAGATTAGGAGGGAAGCAATAAATTGGGAAATCATTTTTACATTTAAGGGTTCTGATAAAGGTCTCATCTCTAAAATATATAGAGAATTGTCTCATATTTATAAAAATTCAAGCCATTCTCCAATCAATAAATGGTCAAAGGATATGAACAGACAATTTTCAGAGGATGAAATTAAAACTATTTATAGTCATATGAAAAGTTTTTCCAAATCACTATTGATCAGAGAAATGCAAATCAAGACAACCCTGAGGTACCACTTCACACCGGTCAGATTGGCTAAAATGACAGGAAAAGTTAATGATGAATGTTGGAGGGGATGTGGGAGGGCTGGGACACTGATGCATTGTTGGTGGAGCTGTGAACGGATACAGCCATTCTGGAGAACAATTTGGAGCTATGCTCAAAAAGTTATCAAACTGTGCATACCCTTTGACCCAGCAGCATTTCTATTGGGCTTATATCGCAAAGAAATCATAAAGAAAGGAAAAGGCCCCACATGTGCAAGAATGTTTGTGGCAGCCCTTTTTGTAGTGGCTAGAAACTGGAAATTGAATAGATGCCCTTCAATTGGAGAATGGCTGAATAAATTATGGTATATGAATATTATGGAATATTATTGTTCTGTAAGAAATGACCAGCAAGATGATTTCAGAGAGGCCTGGAGAGACTTACATGAACTGATGCTGAGTGAAATGAGCAGAACCAGGAGATCATTATACACGGCAACAACAGTACTATATGACAATTAATTCTGATGGACATGGCTCTCTTCAACAATGATATGTTTCAAACCACCTCCAATTGTTCACTGAAGAAAGCCATATACACCCAGAGAGAGGGATGCGAAATGTGGACCACAACATAACATTCTCATACTCCTTGATTGATGTTTGCTTACATTGTGTTTCCTTTATCTGATATATCATTTGTGTAGATAAGATTTTCCTTGCACAACAATGATAAGTTTGGAAATATGTATACATATATTCGATTTACCAATATTTTAACATAATTAACATGTAGTGGATATCCTGCCATCTAGGGAAGGGGTGGGGAAGTTGGGGGGAAAAATTTGTAACGGAAAGCTACGTAAGGGTTATTGTTGAAGAATTACCCACACATATGTTATGCAAATAAAATAAAATTTAAAAAAAAAGAAAGCAAAAACTTTTCAACCTTCGAAGACAGAAGACAGTCATGATGCTTCTCAAAGCTCAATTTTATTAATTTATACCAAATATAAACTGCATGCAATAAGCCAGTGACATCTCTGATTTATTGTAGGTAATCAGGAAAAAGACTTCTGATTATCAGAGCTATTCTGATTCATGCTTCTCATTTCCTGGATGCTGGACAGGTTGATGGGAGGATATGGTCACTTGTGAGAGAGAGTGCTGAGTGATGGTACTCCTGCTTTTGCTTATGGGATGCTTCCAAAGGCAGCCAATTCCATTTTCCTCATCATCATTTCCTATGCATTGATTCACACAGTTTCTTCCTAGATCATAAAGACCTTACCTTATTTAACAGAAAAAAATCATATTTCTACTTGTAGTTATGTAATTTGGGGTACTTTGCTTTTTTTGCAAAACCTTTTATCAATGAGTCTTTTAAGGCTTGAATGAACCACAGTGAAAATAGTGCAACTATTCTCTTTTCTTTGAAGTATCTATGGGAAGCTCCATTTGAAATGCTCAGGAAATTGGTCATATGCGGCTGAGCTGCAGGAGAAAGACCAGGGCTGGACAGGTAGATCTGGGAATCAAGGTCAAGTCTTTTAGAAAAATAGTCTAGAAAGAGAAAGGATACTCGATGATATTAATTGATTTTAGGATCCCTATTTAATTATACTCCTTAGTTTATTGTTAATAAGGCAGATTTCCACTCTTTCTTAATTAGTTATCCACTGGAAAGCATGTGGGGATTTGTGGGAGGGGGTATAGTATATAGTGGGATGATGCCTTTGGATAATCGGTTTTCTTGAATGCTCAATAAGAATTAAAAATTCCTTCAGAGATATATTAACAAAAACTTATGCTTATGTAATTTTTTTCTCTTCTCTTTTGCATCAGTACCTAAATGCCTCACAATTACTTCTCTTGCTCTGCTTTTAGACTTTTTTTTTAACTTCATACTTCTAACCCTAGGAAAGTTCCTTCCTTCTCATAAAGCAATGTAGGACTAAAGCTGGACATGAAACCATGCAACTTGGAATCAAATCCTAGCTCCTGGGACACCTAAGTGATCTTAGTCAAGTGGCTTAAACTTTATGGCTTTCAATCTCTTTATCAGTAGTCAGTCAATCAGTGTTTATTAAATGCTATGTGCCAGGCACTAAACTGATCTTTGAGAATGGAAAGAAAGGTAAGGTAGACACTAATCTCAAAGTGTATACAACCTAATGAGGGAGGCAGAGTGTAAATTAAAAAGAAATACAAGATACATATACAATTAGAGCAAACCTTCAAGCAGAAAGCATTAGAAGCTACAAAGTGATTGTCCAAGTGATCTTTGAAATATTTTCCAGTTTCTATGATTCTATGATCCTAACTCATGTAGGGATATGAAATAAATAATATGTAATATAATTTGAAGGATATTGAAAGTCCCCATCTGTCCCACAATATTTCCCTTCACTAAACTTGAGGAAAAAAAAATTTTCTCCAATAATGATAGATCTAAGAGTTGACAAAAAAAGCTATTGTAAAAATGTTGTAATACTTTTTCAATATTGTAAAAATGATTACATGCTTAAAACTTTTAAAACATTAAAATTGTTTTAACATGTAATTGGGGGAAAATAAATATTTTTTAAAGGAAAGAAGAGAAAACTCAATGAGACTTTATTAACATTTTACACAAGTGGGTTTTTTCAAAACAGCTTTTATCCTAGCCAAAAAACGAAATTCTTTTTTAGAGTCAGGGGCAGGGTATTCCCCTCAATACTCTTATCTTTCATCTCTTTTTCAGTTTCTCATATCTAATACCACTCATATTTAATTTCACCCTAGACCCACCTCACCAGTGGCCAGAGTCAACTCTTACTCCATATAAGAGGTGAAATTCTTCTTTATTTTTTTGATTCTTAAGGCTTGACCCCATAGTATTTCACAACGAATTTCTTCTTGAATTAATTAGTATAAGCTTCAAGAACATTTATGTTCTTCATTTCCACTTTACATAATAAAGGTAAACAATACCTCATGGAACATTGATGAGCACATGAACACTTATATGAGCAATGGGGCAGCCCATAGAGCTAAGATAACAAATCCCTACTTTGTTCTAAATTACCCTAGTAAAAACTGAGGAAGTGGTGATTTGGCTCGAGTCTTTCAACTTCTAATTTTCTCATAATATTATTTTTCCAATGAGATAAAATCCTTTTAAAGATGATTTTTTCACATGTACAAGAACAATTTACATATGTTTTATTTAATAATAATAGCCTTAATTGCTCAAGTGCTCTGCCACCAGATAGATATTTTTTTCTGTTTCCGGATATATAAAGCTAGGATCTATAAAACAATATTAGCTATTATCCCAGCAAGTGTGTGTGTGTGTGTGTGTGTGTATGCGTGCGTGCGTGTGTTTGTGTGTTTGTATATGTATGTGGTGTGTTTAAGTTAATAGGCACTGATAATGGCAAACAATGGATGTATACCATGCTGATAAATTGATGGTACATTGTACATTTAGATACTGAGGCAAAAACTAAGACTGGAGTAAACTGAAATACATGTTTTAAATTCACATTTCTATTCTCCTTTCCTTGATGCTGTTAGAAAATGTCTTCCTCATGCTTGTCTGCATTATAATTATTTTTCTATAGTAATTATTAATTAATCAGTCAATTAACATTATTAAACATATCCTATGTGCCAAGAAGTATGAAAAGTGTTGGAAATATAAAGAAAGGCAAAAAACTATCCTCATCTCAAGAAATTGTCTTATTGAGGAGACAATGTAAAAACAACTATGTGCAAACAAGATAGAGACAGGATGCATTGGAGAAAATCAGCAAAAGAAAGGTACCAGCATTAAGAGGGATGAGGAAAGACTTCTTATAGAAGATGGGATTTTAGCTGGGACTTGAAAGAAGCCAAGAAAGGCAGGAAGGAGAGAACAGGAAGGAAAATATTCCAGGCAAAGGAGTAGCCAAAAAAATGCTCAGAGCTAAGAGATGGAGCATCCTGTGGGAAGAATAGCAAGGAGTTATTGGATCCAATGTCACTGTATTACCAGTGTGTCAATACTAATAGTCAATAAATATTTATTAAGCACCTACTTTAGGCTAGGCACTGGGAGTACAAATAAGAAAAAATAAGCAAAGTCCTTGACCGCAATGAGCTTACAGTATAATGGGAAAGACAAGATACAAAAGGAAACTGAAAAGGGAGCATGATATTGGTGGAGTCGAAATCAACCAGAACCACGAAAGGGCAAAACAAAATGAGGAGTTTAGCTAGAAAATTCTGAGCCCTCTTTGAAGGGAGACTTTGGGAGGAGTTTATGTGATGGGCAGCAGGGATAAGGGATATAGGAAAACAGGGATAAGAAGACTGGAAAGATGGAGGTGGGAAATCAATAGCAGTCAGTTTTAGTTCCCTGAGATAACACTGTGCATTGTATATTTGGAGTTTTAATTTTGGTCTATATTTTGCTGATGACTGCATAAATATTATTTTGGGGATGAGGCAGGAAAGCAGGCAGATCTGAGATTCCATTAGTATTCAGAATTCTTGGAGAAGAAATTCCCATTACCAGTACAGATGGACAATTTTTTGACAGTATATTAAGGCAGCTAGACACTGGACCTGGTGTCAGGAAAAGTTGAATTAAAACCCCATCTTAGTATCTAAAACATTTATGATCCTGGGTAAGTCATTTAACCTCAATTCCCTCATATGGGGAATATAATAATATTCATCTGGGGATAATAATAACACCTACCTCCCAGTATGTTGTGGAGATAAAATGAGATTGCATTTGTAAAGCACTATATAAATGCTTTTGCTGTTCTTTAATCATGTCTGACTTTTTGTGATTCCATTTGGGATTTTCTTGGCAAAAATATTGGCTTGGCTTGCCATTTTCTTCTTCAGCTCATGTTATAGATAAGAAAACTGAGGCAAACAAGGTGAATTGCCTTGCCCAAAGTCATACAGCTAATAAGTGTCTGAGACCACATTTGAAATCAGAAAAATGAATTTTCCTCATTTCATTCCCAGCACTCTGTCCACTGCACCACCTTGCTTCCCCATATAAATGCTATTATTATTATATTTTTAGGGAATTAAATAGAACACTGAGAGATTAGTGATTTGCTCAAGATCACACATTAAGTGTGTATGTTAGAAGTGAAGATCAAATGCAGATGTTCATGATTCAGAGGCTACTATTGAATGTATAGTTAACCATTAGCACTTCTTTTATAAAATAAGATCCTTCTCCCTTTTTAAAAAAAATCATTCTTGACTTCTAGAATAACTTAAAATAAGTTGTTTAAATTCTGCTGAATTTTCCATATTTTTATTAGAGAAATAGCAAACATGCTTTTAAAATGGCTGGTTATTATTAATATTACTTGATAAAAAAGGAATAGATAGCTGCTTTTAAAATTCTAGTTTAAGATTGCTTTACTTTTTCTACTGGAATCTTTATCCATTTGTGTATGCCTGTAAAATTAAATTTCCATTCGAAAATTGTTACAGAAATTATATTCAGAGATGATATTTTAAATTAATATTTGGAAATGACTAACTGCCCAGGATTAGCCTACTGTTGCTATACATTGTTGTCTCATTCACACTGCTGTTTTTATGCATGAATTTGACTAAAAAGAAAGGCACATCATGAAGATAATGCATGTAAAATGCTTTGTGAATCTTAATGCTAAATAAATGTAAGCTATCATTGTCTTCATCCTTTTGGTCTCCAATGACTGTTTGGCTTACCATCTATTGAATGGATTTTTAATAGATTATTAAGTTCATAGAGATCCATTTATTAAACGAATGAATTTAGGAGTGAGCATGAAATTTCCATACCACAAAGTTCCTACCCTCATGGAGTTTATAGTTTAGGTGATGCTCTAGAAAGCAGACTCAAGTAGAAAAGAGCAAATCTGGTTAGTGGGGGTCAACAATTGGGATCTCACTAAACCAAAAATCCTTAATATTTTTTATGTCATGGATCCCTTTAGCAATCAGTGAAGCCTATGGAGTCCCTAGAATAATGTTTTAAATGCATAAAATTAAATGTATGGAATTATAGATCAATTATTTTGAAATACAGTTATTGAAATAAAAAAGTTCACAGATTCCTGGTTAAGAATCCTGCTTTAGCAGGATTTGCAATAAATCTCAGCATCTTTTTTTATTTGCTACCCAGCAATGCCACAGGCAGGAAAGGACTACTTGCTTTATTCCAATCTAGAACTCAGTCTCCATTTACTCAGCACAGAATGGGTTCTGAAAACTGGTTCTCCCAGAAAGGGATATTTGCCTGTTTACATAGAATGTATTTTTCCTTCTCTATGCACCATTAATATATTTCACAAATGTACAACCTTATCCACAATACTCATATCTCTCTCAACTAACTCATAGTCACCCAGGAGTTTAAACCTCAAAAAAACTTATTTCACCAAGGTGACAGAAGGAGATCATAACTGCTCTTTTATAGATGTTCCCAGTTGTGTCATCCCAAAGTAGTTATTGGTTTCTCTACCTAACTTTTATATCAGGAGAGGGAGAAATGTTGTTGCTCTTTTTTGTCCTTTGTTCTTGAAATAGACTGATGACATCATGAGGATGTGTGTGTGTGTGTGTGTGTGTGTGTGTGTGTGTGTGTGTGTGTGTGAATTGGACTTAAGGGAGGTGAAACTGTGCAAAGTAATCAGTCTCTCCTCCAGTCATTGGAATCCAGTGTTAAGACACAGGTCAAAAAGACTGATGATAGCCCCAGGGGAAGCAGGAGTGGAAAATGGCATATCCATATTCACCAACAGCTATAATGTAAAAATAATGTTTGAAGAAGATATTTGAGGTACAGATCATGTGTATGGAATATCTGTGATGGAATAAGATAGAAGAGGGCAAAAGTTGTTATTGGGGACATTAGATTATCAGGTATCACCATGGTGGAGGTAGTACTTGTTGAACCTTATCCCTTTAGATTTGATTCTATACAGGATGCTATACATCCTGAGCCTGGAAATGAGCTAGATTTCTTTGTTCTTTTCCTCAGAAGGTTTCATTTTTACACATTTAGATTAGATATTCCCTTCACACATCTACTGGGTGGCAAAATCATGGTAGTTCCACTGACACACCATTATCTCCAAACCCTTTGTAAGACAGATAAGTAACTGAACTGAGTTTGCATCCTGATTTATGCACTCTGTCACATTAAGAAAGTCATTTAACATTTTTCAGTCTCAGTTTCCTTCTATGTAAAATATAAAAAATAACAGCACTTACATCACAGGGTTGTCATGAGGATCAAAGGATATAGACAAACTTCATAAAGCTTAAGGAATCATATATGTGTTAGATATAATCATCATCATTATTATTATTATTAATGATTATTAAGACCTAGAAGATTCGTGAGTGCAGGGACAACACATAAAAAGTTCTAAACTTGGACTATCTAATGAAGGATTATTGGAACATAGAATAGTAAAAAGAGAACTGTATTGGTATCAAGACCTAGCATAGTGTTTAGAATGTATTAAGCACTTAATAAATTCCTATTTATTGCTTAGATGATAATACTTAAATCCTATCTATTTAACTTATTGGTTGTACAACCTAGAGGAAGTCATTCAACCATTCTGGCTTTCACTTTTTTTTTCCTTTGTAAAAAAGAAAAGTTGGAAGAAATGATCTCTAAAGGCCCTTTCACCTCCAAATTCTCTTATTCTATTGTATAGAAAATGAAAAAAAAAACAAAAAGGGATTTTCAGGGGACCTTACTGACCTTTGAGTTTGATATAAAATGAGCATCATACCAGAGTTATGTTGAATAAACTCCCAAAAACATATGGATTAAAAGCTAAATTAATGAAAGAAAGTTGCCTTAAGGATATTGCATATGAGTAGAAAGAAAGCTCTGCTTATTTTGCTGGAATAACAACAACAAATAACATCAAGTAGAAAAGACCAATAGGTTGCACATATTGTATAACAAATATAGTACAGACTTGTATATTTATAAAGAAAATTAATGATATCAATAATTCCTTCTCTTTACTCTCCATCACTTCATGAATGATATATTTAATTAAAGACCATAAGGATTAATAATTTGATATATATGTATGTATGTATACATAATACACATATATGTAAATATATATACATGCATATACATATATACATATATATATATATATATATGCAACACATTGATTAGTGGTAAAGACATGATGCTAGAGAGATGGGCTGAACACTTCCTTAGCATTCCCAACGAATGATCAAACCTGAAGCCATTGATTGTTTACCTCAGTTTGAAATAAATCCCTTCCTATCTGAACTTCTAAATGAAGAAGAGATTTTGAATGCCATTAGGCTCCTTTCATGTAGCAAAACTACTGATGCTGATTTCATCCCAGCAGAGATTTACAAGGTGGGATGTCCATTGTTCATACAAATGCTGATTGACATTTTCCAAGTTAAATGACAAGAGAAGGTTATCCCCAAGTACAAAAATACCTCCATTGTCCATCTCTATAAAGGTAAAGGAAATAGACTGTCCTGTGATAATCCCAGGGCCATCTTTCTCTTAGTCATTGCCTGCAAGATTTCTTTCCAGAGTCCTTCTTAATAGTCTTGGAAGGTGGTCATCTACCTGAAAGCCAGTGTGGCTTCAGGAAAAATTGAGGAACTGTTGCTATGTGTTTGCTGCCCCATAACTTCAAGAGAAATGCCAGGAGAAGAACAGACATCTGCACACGACATTTGTAGATCTGACCAAGGTCTTTGATAATGTCAGTCATGAGGACTTATAGAAACTCATCAAAATCTGATTGCCCAGAGAAGTTCATCAGTATTATGCATCAATTTCATGACTGCATGCTTGCCCAGGATCAAGATAATGGATGATGCTCTCATGATTTCCAGTCACCAATGGAGTGAAACAAGTCTATGCTGCTCCCATGCTTTTTAGCATAATGTTTTCAGAAAGGTTGTTAAATGCCTTCAGTGAGGACAAACATCAAAGTCAGCTACCTCATTAATGGTAAATTCTTCAACTTGAAAAGGCTACATGCTAAGACTATAATAGAGAGAGTGTTGGTGCATGAATTTTTGTTTGTAGATGATTGTGCACTCAATAAAGCCTCTGAAGATAAGATGCAAGAGTCTTTGCTGCTTTTGCTAATTTTGGCCTAACAATTAGCACCAAGAAAATACAGGTGTTCCATCAGCCAGAACTACACGATCCAGATGTGGAACTATCAGTTATAAGAAATGGAAAAGTTTTGAATAATGTGCATAAATTCACTTTGCTTGGCAATACATTTTCCAGGTAGTTTTACATTGATAACAGGGTTGAAATACACATTGCCAGAGCTTTCTCAACGTTTGAGAGACTCAAAAGGAAAATGTGGGGAAAAAGAGACATTATACTGACTACCAAATTGAAGATCTGCAGAATCATTTTGCCTGTGAAACCTGGACAGTATACCAGTGCCATGTCAGGAAACTGCATCATTTCCACTTGAATTGTCTTAGGAAAATTCTGAAGATTACTTAGCAAGATAAGATGCCAGATATTTAGGTCCTTTTTCAAACTAAATTGCCAAGCATTCAAACTTTACTACAGCGAGTGCAATTCTGATGGGCTGGACATGTAATTCAAATGCCAAACATATACTTGCCAAAGAGACTATTTTATGGAGAACTCACATGGGGCAAGTGTCACAAGGTGGTCAGAAAAAGCAATGGAAGGACTCTCTTTAAGAACTTTGGAAAATGAGAGTGTGACATGCAAGACACTGGCACAGGACAGCCTCACATGGCCATGTCCTCATCAGAGAAGATGCTATGCTCTATGAACAAAACAGAATTGAAGTAGCTCAAAAGAAACATGAGATTCACAAAACATCCATTCCAAATGTTCACATGAACTATTTGTGCATGACCTGTGGTAGACCTTCCCAGATCATATTGGTTTGATCAACCACAGTTGGACACACTGTAACTTGACTCTAACATAATGAAGTCATTCTGGTAGCCTTTGAGAATGAAGAACAACAACCAACCAACTACCATATATACATATATGTGTAATTAAATTATAATTATGTTACATATTATAGTACACTAATTATAATATAATATCTGAAATATACAGGGAAATTACATCGTTTCAATATTTATTTACAAAAATTATCTGAAATTATAATGGAAGAGGGAAATATGATTCACTTTAAGGATACTTGCATTTAGTCACTCTCACAGAAATTATCAAAATTCATCCTTAAAGGCAAAGTATCTCCCATCAATGTTATGGGAGAGTCTTATAAATGCAACCACAGAAGAGATCTTTTTTTAGTACTTCTCCAGTTATGAATATCAAGCAAATTATAAAACAGGAAAACATCTGCTTTCCAAAAGGGAATGTCATATAGACATTACCATTGTCATATAGAAAATCTTATGTAGAGTCCAAGTAGAAGAGGAATTCCTGAACAGCCCCCTCCCCTAGTTGCTATTTTTCATTTGCTCATGACATTGTGCTCATTACACCCTTGGGATACTGGAAAGACGTACCAATGAGAAACCCAGAGGTAAAGAAGAGATTGGCATAACGGTCCATACAGAAAAAATGGGTAATCTATTGAGCTAATATATTAGTATATGTATCTTAGACCAACACTGAAGATGGAAAAGAAGTTGGACCTAGAACTGAATGAGAGTTGAATGCTTTAAATCATATTTCCTGAAAAGCAGTCTTTTCAAAGATCTAATAGATACATGTGTGTGTATGTATATATTTGATGGAACAGCTTGCGATTTTTGAAAGATACATTTATTCTTATGCTTTTTAATGTTTTTAACAGAAACAAACATTGGATTTTGTCAAAAGTCGTTTCACAATCCATTGATATAATCATGTAGCTTTTATTTTTGTTGTTAATATGATCTACTATATTTATAGCTTTCCTGATATTGATCCAATCCTACATTTCTAGCATAAATCCAACCTACCAATGTGATATAATTTTTGCAACATATTACCATAGTCTCTTTGCTTGGGTAATATCAGAATTAATTGTTCTTTGAATTAGTAGAATTTGCTTTTAAATCTATTTGTTCCATATTGTTTTCTTCTTTTAGTTTGGGGTTTAGTTTATATTTGTCTTGCTCTGAAATGCATATATTGAAGGTTCCCCATTCTATAGTTTTATAGTATATTTCTCTCTAAACTTCATTTAACTTTTTTTTAAGGATTTGCTATATCATTTAGTGCATATATGTTTACAGGTGATAGTAATTAATTTTCTATTTTACCATTCAACATAATATAGAAACTTTCTGTTTATCTATTTTAATTTAATTAATATTTTGATTTCTAAGTTTTTAAAAATTTGCTATATCCTAGTCTAAGATACTGATTACTAGCCCAACCTTTTTTTTTACTTTATCTGACTCATAATAAATATTACTTTAGTCCCTTATTCTAACTCTATGTGAATGTTTATGGTTTGAGTCTCTTTTGAAAACACACATATGCATTTAATGCACACACACACATATATACATATATACACACTATATATTTATGTATGTATGCATGCATTTGTGAATATGAAGGTCAATTATAATCCATTTTGGTATTCTTTTTCATTTTATGGGTGAGTTCATCCCATTCACATTTATAATTAGGATCTTTAATTGTATATTTAACTTCTGTATTGTATTCTTGTGCTTTTTCCTCTCTTTGCATCCTCTTTTTTACAAAGAAGAAGGGAGTGGTAAATTATGAGGCATTTGCCTTGTATTTGTTGATCTAGGTTTAATATAATCCACTTTTCCCTTTCTTCTCTTCTCTTTCCCTCACCCAAAGCCCAATCACATGTTTTTATTACTTCTATCTTTCCTCTTAATCTTTCTCTCAATTCATATTCCCTCTTACCACTCCATTTTCCTTTCCCTCTTATTTCTTTATTTATGAAAATATAGTTCTGCATGTTTGTGGCAGCCCTTTTTGTAGTGGCTAGAAACTGGAAATTGAATAGATGCCCTTCAATTGGAGAATGGCTGAATAAATTATGGTATATGAATATTATGGAATATTATTGTTCTGTAAGAAATGACCAGCAAGATGATTTCAGAGAGGCCTGGAGAGACTTACATGAACTGATGCTGAGTGAAATGAGCAGAACCAGGAGATCATTATACACGGCAACAACAGTACTATATGACAATTAATTCTGATGGACATGGCTCTCTTCAACAATGATATGTTTCAAACCACCTCCAATTGTTCACTGAAGAAACCATATACACCCAGAGAGAGGGATGTGAAATGTGGACCACAACATAACATTCTCATACTCCTTGATTGATGTTTGCTTACATTGTGTTTCCTTTATCTGATATATTGTTTGTGTAGATAAGATTTTTCTTGCACAACAATGATAAGTTTGGAAATATGTATACATATATTCGATTTGCCAATATTTTAACATAATTAACATGTAGTGGATATCCTGCAATCTAGGGAAGGGGTGGGGAAGTTGGGGGGAAAAATTTGTAACGGAAAGCTATGTAAGGGTTATCGTTGAAGAATTACCCACACATATGTTATGCAAATAAAATAAAATTTAAAAAAAAAGAAATTTAATTAAGAAAAAAAATATAGTTCTGCACTCAATTGGGTATTTGTATTATTCCCTCCTTAAACCCCTTTGGATAAAAGTGAGATTTAAGTGTTGCCCACTTCCCTTATTCTTTCCTGCATTTGGGGGGTAATAATTTTCTACTTGAGTATTCTATGTGACTATGTGAGATAATTTTCCCTATCATTCCTCTCCTGTTTTCCTGAGTATATTCCTTTTTCCATCTCCTTTTTTAATCTTTTAAGATAAACAAAGTTTAACAAAACCACCACAGGCTATCTTATATGAGTCCCTAGGAGAGGATACATATCATATACCAATTTTAGAATGAAAATGCTTTATCTTTGTTTAGTCCTTTATGATTGTTTGCTTGGAATTAACTCCACACATTTGGAAGGAATTCTGGGCTTTTACTTCTGTTTGGTATTCTCTTTAGTCTTGATACTACTTTCTCCGGGTACTGAATGCTATGTTCTTCGACTATCTCAGGGGAAACTCAGGTGGAAGCCTTTAATTTTTTAAAGGCAACCAGAAAGGTATAAACCAAAGGAAAGTCTGATTGCTATCATCCTGGTCGACCACCACTAACTCTAACCATCTTCAGCTGACTAGAAGGTTTCTGCACAGGTTCAAAGTGACAGAATTGCAGATTTCTCCTTGATTTCAGCTAGTTGTCATTGGTATTTCATTTCAGGCTTCAGACTTGGCTAAGCGCTAGAGACTGAGTTCCAGAAAGGCTAAGAAATTACCCACAGTCACACAGAGAATAGCAAATCACAGAGCCAGGAAATGAATCCAGTTGACTCCAAATGGAGTCATCTCTATACTTACAAAGAGATCCCACAAACCCTCTCTGGATTATAATATATTTGGCACACAAATTATAATGATTCTAATATATCAGGCTCACAAATTATAATGCTTCCTTTCATTTCAAAAACAGACAAACTTCCTGATAGGAAGATAAACTATTAGAAATATTATTCTTTAGAGACTTGAGTATTTCTTAAATCACAGACATATAGAATCATTGGAAGGATATTGTTTTTAAAAATAGGTTTAGTTTCATGGAGAAATTTGGGGTCATGAAAGCATGGCATAATTCCCTAAAGTCTGGAATTCCAGCCCATTCTCCTGCTCCTTTTCAATTGTAGGCCCAAATTACTGTCCCTTATCAATGTCTGTCCAACATATTTGTGCTGTTGAGTAGGTGCACTGCAGAATTAATGCTGAGGGTCATCCAAAGGGCAATGTAGAGTTGCAAAGACACATGGTGGTTGTAAGCAGGTTATTGCATGTTAGAAATAAATAGCTGCCCAGGAGTGGATTAAAAGATTTCAGCAGAGATATCTATGACAGAAAAAAAGGAAGTCAGATGGTCATGTATTGGGAGCTAGGGATAATGAATAGCCTGCCCAAATGCTACACTGTAATTCATGCAAAGTCCCAGAGATTTAGAAGACTCTTAGCAATATGGTGCACCACTTGTAGAGGAATAAAGAGAAAACATAGACAAGAGTATTCAGAACTATCAGGTATGGATGAATTATGATTTATATTGTTGAAGAAAATGCCTATATTGATGAGGTTATAGAGTCATGATTTATCAAAATATAAAGAAAGACTGTCATTTGGCAACAGTTGTGAGTCAAGCAAGAATGTTCAAGGAATTGAGGAATGTCTACCAAAAAAACTGTTGCTTAAATCTAAATTCAGAAATCTAAATTTTAAAAAGAGATCCAACCATTACTTTGACTTTGGTTTTATCCAAATGTGAGTCTGCCATGTGTCATTTGAACATAATGAACAGGAAGCTATTCTTTATTGTATAATAAGTTTGCAAACAGCTTTATCTTTTCAAACCAGAATATGCCATGCAATTTCAACTACATTTGAATGAAATACCCTAGTCATGATTCAAGAAAACATTTCATTAACTGATTATAGATCTTGTCTCTTCAGTGGAAGAATTGAGAAGTACACTTCTGACCTAAAAATCTTACTGTAGCTATTGAGTGACATACTGAGTGTTACAATTCCCTATTTAATTGCCAGGGAGAAACACTCAGAAAGTGACATTCCTTTCTTACCAGGCATCAGCCACATATTAAATAAGATGATTTTCATAGTCATGTTGGGGAATGCAAGAATTTTTCTGGACCTTCCAGTTGGGCTTTTAAAATACGGGCTTATAAAAAAGAAACAGTAGTTTGTGCTTAACTGATAACATGCAAAAAAGAGAGATCATTATAATTTGGCTTTGAATAGGGCTTTCAATTGAGCTAAATCCTAATAAGAGGAGACATTTCCTTGCTAGAGATCCAAAATGCAAAATAAATTACATAGGCTTTCACATTTGCATGAAACAGTTAGGTTCTATGCTTAGCTGATATAAGCTCAACTCTATCCTATTTAAAGGTGACCACATTATGCAAATGTAAAATAGCACTGGGTTATTGATATAGTCAATACTTGACTGTGGTGTCAGCAGAAAGACACTATGTTAACACCTCTGGATGAATATGGAATTTTGCCCAGTTTGACTCATAAAAATAACTCATACTTATATAGTACCTTAAGGTTTTAAAACTTTTCCTCAAAAGTTCTGTGAGGTAAGTCATAGAAGTAATATAATTATGCTCATTTCATAGATGAGGAAACTGAGGCCATGAAAGATAGTTATTACTTTGACTCATGGACTATCATTCACCTTTCTTTGTTTTTCCAGTATTTAGCACAGTGCCTGTTATGCAGTAGGCAATTAATAGATGCTGATTGATTGGTTTCCCATCCAGTGTACTTTCTACAACCTTACTTATGAGAATTGGCCAGAGGCCACTAGTTTCAGAGTGGCCTGATGAACCCATGATAATCCTGTTGAAGGAAATGTAAAGTGATAACATCCTCTTTCAAAAATTGAGAACAGAGGTTAGGAATCATTGCTTTACGTATGGCATTAGGCAAAGCATCTCCTTTGCATCAGATTAACCACTTGATTTTTGGTTTGACCTCTGACCATTCACTCTGTTGCTATGAAGAAGTTTATTTAAACTCTAGATCCCTGCTGACAGGATTAGACATGTTTGCCTTGGGAAATTGGGTTTGGCACCCGGTTTCAATCTATGGTCAGTCAATATTTGAATACCCACTGAGAAAAAGAACAGCATTAGATGCCAAGGGAAAATACAAGAAAGAAAAAAAAAAGAAGAGACACGATCTCTTTCTTCATTAACTTTTTTTTCTCATGGCTTATATGAAATAAAGTGGGGAAAATATTGCTCCATATTTTAAAAAAACAAACCCCCTCAATGTAACTTGAAAAGCTATGCAACTGTTAAGCTAATTAAATATGTCTTTTTCCAACCACACAATGGATTTCCTATGGTAATTTCCTCTAAATTGATGTAAGAAATATCTATTCCTTCTCCAAATCAAACTGTATTCATTCCTTCCAAATGTTATTCTATCAACATTTGATTTAGTGTGTATGGTACTGTTTAAAGCACCTCAGAAGTTACAGACAGATACATAGTTCCTGCCCTTAAGAAGTTTGAACAAAGGTGTATGCCTATGAAAATTTTAACATGATGACAAAATTATAGTAGAATAAATGTCTTTAAAGATAAAAGAAGCCTTCCAACTCATCTGTTTCTATCTCTTTCATTGCACAAATGAGAAAAAGAGCCTGGGAAAATGAAATGACTTGCTGAGAGGTCATAAAAGTAATGAGTTGTTGATACAAGACTGACTCAAATCTTTGGACTTCAATTCAGTATTCTTTCAATTATGGTTGAATATATCAAAGCTTATTAAACTGTGGGTCATAAACCCCTTTGTTATCACATAACTGAATGTAGGGGTTATGAAATTATGCTTTATGATCAGTAATTGTTTGATTCGTACACCTATTTAAATACCCATATATCCAGGGTAAAGTAAAACTTTCTTGTGCAAAAAGGGGTGGTGAATGGAAAAAGTTTAAGAAGCCCTGGAATATATGATATTAAATAACAATCTAGTTAATAAATTATTTAGAAGTTTAGAGGGAAAAATAATCTATAGCACAGTGGAAAGAAAAAAATGGCTACTTTTGATAGAAATGATGAAAACTACTTTATGAATATGATACTGTCAGCAGTATGCACAAGGGATTGGAGGGGGAAAAGACAGGATGAGGAGATCATACAGGATGACTCTTTCCTTTTCTTTTGGGTTCTACGGTCAACAACTATGATCATGTCTCCTCCATTCGACCCTGGCACATCCTCAACATATAATACTAGGTTTCTTCTCCCTTTTACAGCCAGACTCTGGAAAGAATCAATTATAATCATTGATTTTTTATTTTATTTTATTAGTAGGCGATTTGGTTCCTCAACCTCTTTTGCCAAAATGTCATCTCTCTTTTCCACATTTTAACTGAAATTGTCTCCCAAGGATCTGTTCTTGTCACTCTTCTTTTGATGATTCTCTCTTGGTGATCTCTCATCATTTCCTATGGTTTCAATCAGTCTTATGCAATTGATTCTCAAATGTCTATATGTTCAATCCTAATCTCTCTTCTGAATTCTAAACTTTTAACACTAACTCCTAAATCTCTACCTAAATATCCCATCAGAATTTCAAACTCAACATAACTATAATAAAAGTCACTATTCCACCCCACTCCCACAACCCTGTTCTCGGACCTACCATTCTTTGAACTTCCTTATTTTTACTTGGAAGAGTGCCATCAAGCTTCCTCAAATCTTTACAACTTTTCTTAGTTCTTTGCTTCCCTTGACTATTCTTTCATCTGGTTGTAAATAAATGCATTCTTTTAACCTGCATCTTTCACCTAAGACTGGGAATATATTAATTTCTTGACCTCTGAATGGAGAAACACTGATAGGAAGTTTCAACTCAAGGACAGCCTTCTTTACATGTGTTACTTGGTCTAGAATTTCTACTTAGCCACACTCTTTAACCTTAAAGGGGTGGATCCCACAATTTTTAGCAAAAAAACATAATCTGCATGAAGGAAATTTTAGTGCCAACCACGGCATCCTCAGAATTCAGAATACATCAGGGATTAGGGAAACCATGTGGGCTAGCTGGAGATGCTGAGGATTATTGAGAGACAACTAACTTCTCCCTATATTCTTCAATAAAGACTTTGTAATCAAATCAGCATATCACAGCTGTTTAAAGACTGGAGAAAAATTTTAACTGAAATTATGACAACTTACTTCATTCATTTTCCCTAGGCATGGTGGATTTATTGATTGGAATGAGGAAGGTTTTAGTTCATACATTCAGTAGGCTGTGTGACCCTGATTTTCCTCATCTATAAAATGAAGGGATTGGATTTGTTGATCTTCATATTTCTTCCCAGTTCTAAAATTATTATTTGAGATACATATTGGAATAAATAGTAAAGAAATAGTCTATAATTCCAAATTGTATTGAATGATAGAGAAGATAGTCAAGAAGAATGGGATCACTGAAAGAAGTAGTCCCAGCTCCCCATATAGAAAGCCATCAGTCCTTCTACATTATCCAAAATTTCTCCTTTACTCTTCCTAGAAATTAAGAGCTCTAGCTCAATTTTAGAGGATTAGGAGTGAGGAAGGTGGCTGTACAAGGAACTAGGAGAAAAAAAACCAAACAAACAAACTTAAGTTCTTGGCTTTGAGTCTGGGAAAAAATGTGGAGGGAAGGAGAAAGGGGAGTAATTGTTTCAGGGTCTGAATAGTCCAATGCTGAGAATATGAAAAACCAATTCTGAATGCAAAAGAGAAATTCAGAGATAAAAATCCCCTTCCTTCCCTCTCCCAACATCTCTTATCTCTTAAATAAAGCTATAAAACCCTGGAGGTGAAAGAGTGGGCGGGGGGGGGGGGGGGGAGAGAAGGAAGTTTCAGGGAGAAATTTAGCAAAATGTGCTAATTGGTATTGGAGTCAGATTTGAGCACAGTAATTTATTTGAATTTTTTTTTCCCCTGTCTCTTTCTATAGTTTAGAACAACAGACTGAGCCAGCCTCTAACTTGTGGATGGTCAGGGTGGAGCAGAAAAGATTAGAGGAGACCTCAGAGTCAAGAATCAAGCAGAGTTAATTTCAAAGTGAGGGAAATAGCTTATAAATGGGCCCTGCCTGTAGTGGGGAACTGGAGACTGTGTGGAGAGATGTCATATTTACACCAATTACTACACAGTGAATTGTAGTTCTGACAATAAGGGGTAAGAGCAACAGTGGGGCAAGTCTGATTCTTAACAGGTCTTATGACTGGAATGTGGGTAGTTGTCCAATGCTTGTCTGTGCTCAGAGAACACTGGTACAGTGAAAGTAATACAATAATAATGTGATTTTTGCCAAAGGGTGAGATCATCCAGCGGGTGAGTACAAAGCATTATTGGTATGCCAAACTCAGGGTATAGTTTGCTTGCTGAGCCATAGTTGTGTAAGTGTCTCCTAATATCTCAACATCTGGATGATAAAAGAACAGGAAGGGAGTTAGGGAAAGGGCATGTCTTCTTCCTAATATTTGTTGATGAGTGTAAAAAATTGATGAGTTTGTCAAATATAATATTAGGAAAGAAATTGGACTTTGAGGTGTCCAACCATATTTTTCTCTGTCCATAGATTTTTTTGTGTGTATTTATGCACCTATCTCAGATCGTTAAATTGAAAACCAATGTTTACAAATAGCTCCATGTCAGTTATGTAGACTTTGGAGAAATGTAATTTGTCCAACTTGAGAGAGAAGCTAAAGAATCACTCTAGGAACAGGGAAGTAGGGGTACGTGGGAGCTCAATTAAGAGGGACACAGCATGTAGATCTATACCAGCTGTAGGAACTAATTGCAAGTAAAGTATACTGCTAACATAATTAACTATAATCATGATCAGTTAGAACTTTGCCTACTTAGTGTTTCACTTCAAGAGTGATCTGCTTGGTTAGAACTTGCTGTTTGCCTGAATGTGCCAACCTCATGGCATTTCTGGGAGCTGGTGAATTTATTCACTGTGCATTTCCTTCCCCTTGCAATGCCTCAGGATTGTGAACTCATATTGCTTACCACTTTGGAAGTTTGTCTTTTAAGAAAGAATCATATTTGCTGTTTATATTTTTATGATGGATTTAATCTCCCGATAAAGATGAATTTTTTAATATAGAAGAAAGAGTAGGTAAAAGGAGGAAATGGTAGCTAGTGAAGATTTTTTTTTTCTCAGATTGTATTATAGAACAGAGAAGCTAGTCTTTGTTTATTATCTAGGGAAAGAAGCCTGTTTCTTCCCTAGTCTGGGGGCTTTGAGCTTACTAAATTCCATGACTGTTCAGAATAATAGCAAGTGTAAAGAACAAATGTGAGTCCATGAGATCAATTTCTCTAGATTTTGAAAGAAAAACAGTGAGTTTATATTGACATATTTAGTGCTTCTTGAGAGCTATATGACGTATTTGGATATATGCATTGGGCACTTTCCCTCTCTTCCTCATCTCTCTGTCTTTCTGCATGGGTCTCCACCTCTCTGTCTCCCTCCCTTTCTCTCTGTCTCTGTGTCTGTCTGTCTGTCTCTGTCTCTCTGCTTTTTGCTGTCTTGATTTATTGTTTTATTACTCTATACAATCCTAAAGCTAATAACTTTGAAATCAGAAACTGAACAGTTGTGAGATATAGGATTGAACCTGTATTATTTATGGAAAATATATATGTATATATATATGTTTACTTTATTTTTCTTGTTTTTTCACTTAATAGTACTTTATTTTTTGAATTACATGTAAAGATAGTTTTCAACACTCATTTTTGCAAGATTTTGAGTTGCAAAATTTTTTTCCATCTTTTCCTTCCCTCACCCCAAATAGCAGGAATGAACAATCATGTTAAACTTACAGAAATATGAATTTAAATATGATAAATTGATATAAGATGTGAAAATACCATTCTTTTAATAATTAACAATTTAGAAAGATTTGGATCCTTGACACTGCAAAAATTGTTTTGGCTTTGTGGTTGTTGTTACTGAATTTTTAAAAATTTAAGCTGAAGGAAAATGTTAAATAGTAGAGTCAAAGCTAACTTAGGGAGGTGTCTGTTATGGAAATGGGATTTAACCTAGGAGTCATGATGTTTTACATTTGCCCATAATATCACCAAAGTCTGAGAACATTCCTGATATTTGATCTCAGATTAGACAAACACTTTGCTTTAATCCCTGGGGATCAGGATATTCCCAGCGTGAGTGAAGCCATGTCAGCAGCTATGACTGTTCAAGTCTATCTAAATTCTGCTAAATTTGCCCTATCCCTAAGTATACTTCAATAAAACCTATGCAAACAAAATAAACACCAGGATGCTCTGTGTGTCAAGCCACAGGAATCCTTTGAACTCAGTAACTCAGATCAAGACAACTGGTATAGTGTGGAAAATATTGGCTGTCTGCCAAAGCATTCTTCCATTCAATCAATGGCCAAGTTGTACCTATTCAGTCTTTAGAACATCTTCAATCTTTAGAACATCTTTCAGATCCAACCCTTTTTTCCTACTTATCTAAGCACTACTTTAGTCAGGTCCTAATTGCTATTCACCTGAATTATTGCAATAATTTCTCAACTGCTCTTCCTCCTTTCAAATCTCTGCATTCTCTAACTCATCCTCTTCACAAGTGCCAAATTAGTATTCCTAAAATACATATCTGACCTTTCATTAAAAGTCCTTATTAGCCTCTTAATTCCTCAAAGGTATGGGATCTTAATATGTGGGTTCATAAACTTGTTTGGTTAATATTTGGGGAATGATTTCAATATATTTAGTTTCTTTTGTAATCCTATGGATTTTATTTTATGGGTAAAAACATTGTTCTGAGAAGTGGTCCATAGGCTTCCAGACAGCCAAAGGGTTCCATGACACATAAAAGATTGAGAACTTCTTCTCTGGTATTAAAAAACACCATTTAAAGCCCTCTACAATATAGATCCCATCTGCTTCCCTGGGCATTTCATAATATTCTATTTTATATTCTCTGTGTTACAGCCCAAACAACTATTTTGATCTTCCTTGAACTTTCAAAGTTTCATCTTCTCCCTGCATGTTTTTAGACTGTCTGCCTTTCAGTGCCTGAAAGCATTTCTTCTTTTTCAACAAAAATCCAGCCTTCTACAGAAAGCCTTTTCCAGACCCTCTTGAATCTTTTGAAGGGATGGCAGAGAAAAGGCAGACTTTCCTGAATTCTCCCAAATTTCCCCTCCAAACAACTTTAAATAATATCTTAAAACAAATTCTGGCATGGCAGAACCCACAAAAGGACAGAATAAAACAACTCACCAGTTCAAGACAATTTAGAAATAGGCAGGAAAGATCTGTCATACCAGGATGAGAGAGGAATTCAGTTCAGTGCAGACCATGCCAGTGTAGACTAGACCCCCAGCAAAAAGCAGTGATTGAATCAGCAATAGCAGTGACTGCTTCCAGGGCTCTCTGCCCACAGACAGTAATGGATCAGACAACTGGTCAGAAAGAGATTACAGCGATCTCTTTATGGGACCAGGACTCTATTGCTTTGCCCATAGTTGGATCTGGATCATAGTCCTGGAATGACAATCCCAAAGGGAAGAGGTAGACTAGTACATTAGAGCTTATGGCCATAGGGAAGTAGGAACTTTTTTTTTTTTGTTTTTTAACAATTCCAGTGCAGAAAAGAATGCTTGTAGTAAGTTACAGAGCAGCACACAAGCCAAAAGATTGTAAACACACTTTTCTTTAAATTATACAACCTTGGAAAAACTGAAAACTGATAGGTACCCAGAAATATCTCTGATAACTTCTGCACAAAACTCCTGAAGTTTGGGACAGTATCCTGTCCACTTGGGAAGTAATGTCCCACTTTAGCATAGAGTTCAAAGTAAAGAAATAAGTGAGAAAATGAGCAACCAATGAAAAATATTTCAACTATAGAAAGTTATTATGGTGATAAGGGAGATTAAAACACACTCAGAAGATGACAAAATTAAAATTTCTCCAGCCAAAAAACCCAAGAAAAATGTGAATTGATCACAGGCCTTGGAAGAACTTAAAAAGGATTTTTAAAACCAAGTAAGAGAGGTAGAGGAAAAATTCAAAAGACAAATGAGAGTGATGCAAAAACAATCATGAATAAAGAATCAATGGCTTGGTAATGGAGGGACAAAAAAATCCCTGAAGAAAATAACACTTTAAAACATAGAATAGACCAAATGGTAAGAGGCACAAACATCCAATGAGTTGAAAATCCCCTTGAAAGGTAGAATCAACCAAATGGAAAAAAAAGATATTCAAAAATTCACTGATGAGAAGAACTTCTTAAAAAGCAAAGTTGGCCAAATGGAAAAAGAGGCACACAAATTCATTGAAGTAAAGAACTCCTTAAGAACTGCCCAGATGGAAAAGGAAGTACAAAGAGTAACTTAAGAAAATAATTCCTTAAAATTGGAATTGGGCAGGTAGAAACTAATGACTTCTGTAAGATATCAAGAAACAACAAAACAAAATGAAAAAAAAATAGAAGGATATGTGTAATATTTCATTTGAAAAACAGCTGACATAGGAAACAAATCCATAGGAGATAATTTTAAAATCATTGTATTACCTGAAAGCTATGAGAGAGAAAGAAAGAGGGAGAGAGAGGGAAAGAGAGTAGGGGAGAGAGAGAGAGAGCCTAATCATCATGTTCCAAGAAATTATCAAGGAAAAATGCCCTGCTATTCTAGAACCAGAGAGTATAATGGAAAACAAGAGAATATATTGAT
The DNA here is from genome assembly GCA_023553655.1 of Myrmecobius fasciatus. Taxonomy (NCBI): domain Eukaryota; kingdom Metazoa; phylum Chordata; class Mammalia; order Dasyuromorphia; family Myrmecobiidae; genus Myrmecobius; species Myrmecobius fasciatus. The sequence goes on from JAJPUD010002771.1 coordinate 273,225, forward strand.
CATTTCCTGAAAGAGATTTCAAAACGAAACTCCTAGGAATATTTTAGCCAAATTCCAGAGCTCCCAGGTCAAGGAAAAAATATTGCAAGCATCCAGAAAAAAAAAAAAAAAACAACATTTCAAATATGGTGGAACCACAGTCATAATAACAAAAGATTTAACTATTTCTACTTTACAGGACTGAAGAACTTAGAATATGATATTCCAAATGGCAAAAGAGGTAGGATTACAACCAAGAATCACCTACCCAGAAAAAGAGAGTACAATTCTTCAGGAGAAAAAATGGATACTTTTATTGAAATAGAAGACTCTCAAGTATTTTTGATGAAAAGACCAAGCCTGAATAGAAATTTTGATTTTCAAATACAAAATTCAAGAGAAGCATAAAAAAGTAAACAAAAAAGGGACATCAGAAGGGATTCAATAAGGCTAAACCTGTTTATATTTTTGTATGGGAAAGTGATTCTCATTATTAGGGCACTTAGGAGTATACTTAGAGAGTATGGGTATGAGTTTAATATGATAAGATGATTACTAAAAAAATAAATCTAAGGGATAAGAAGGAGAAAGACACTGGGAGAAAGGGAAAGTAAAAGATAATGGGGTAAATTATCTCACATAAAAGAGGGGATAAAAAGCTTTTACAGTGGAAGGAGACATGGGGGAGGCAGGAAGGAGTAAGTGAATCTTACTTTTATCAGAATTGACTCAAAGAGGGTATAGCATACATGCTCAGTTGGGCATAGAAATCTCTGGAGAAAGGGACAAGAGGAAAGGGGATGGTATAAGGAAAGATGAATTGGCATAAGTAAAAGATGGAAGTAAGACATTTTTGAGGATGGACAGAATCAAAGAAGAGAGTAGAATAAATAGGAAAATAGGATGGAGCAAAATACATATGGAGGGAAATACAGAAATCATGACTGGAAAAAAGTATAGCAAGTTTCTTTGATAATGACATCATTTCTCAAGTAAATAGAGAACTGAATCAAATTTATAAAAATAAGAGCCATTCTTTAATTGATAAATGCTCAAAGAAAATGAATAAACAGTTTTCAGACAATGTAATCAAAGCTATCTATAATCATGAAAAAATGCACAAATCACTATTGATTAAATAAATTCACATTAAAACAACTCTGAGCTACTACCCCACACCTATCAAATTGGCTAATATGACAGAAAAGGAAAATGACAAATGTGGAAGAGGATGTGGGAAAATTGAGACACTAATGCACTGTTGGCTGAAGTTGTATATTGATTCAATCACTATGTAGAACAATTTGGAATTATGCCCAAAGGTCTATAAAACCATGCATACCCTTTAACCAAGAATTCCACCACTAAGTCTGTAACCCAAAGGGATAAAAAAGGAAAAGGAGATGTACATAAATATATAATATAAATAAATATATGTATGTATATACTTATATACATGTATACATATACATGTTTGCTTCTTGTATTCCCTATTAGATTGTGAGTTACTTACAGATAAGAGCTGTTTTTTGCCTCTCTGAACTTAGAACAGTTTATATCCTCAAAACTTAAAATAGTCCTCAACATAAAGTGAACACTTAAAAAATATTTGTTGATTGACTAATTCCCTTGCGTTTTGAAATCTCTTACTTCCTTCAAAGATTAGCTGTGGTGGATACACATTGCAACGTGGCTAATAAATGTTTATTAAAGTTAACAGAACAAAGTGCTAAGTATTGGAGAGTACAGGAAGATATGGGTACAAGTGATATGACGAAGGGCAAAGCTGTTGGTGACCCACTGAATTTGGAGGCTAAGGGACAGGGTGGATATAGTTAAAGATGTCTCAATACTTGACAAAGGATTAGTAATAAAGGAATCAACTTATGTTCTTGGCTTTGGGGATCTCCATTGTGTGGAAGGACCCATGCTGGTCATTCCTATGCCTACAGGCTCTGTTCCTGACTTTTTGGACTTTAAAATCTTGCCCCTTTCAGTAACTTCATTCTCCCACACCTTCGCATTTCAGCTACTTTTTGGATGGTTTTCCCCATTGGAATGTGAAAATTTTAAGAACAAAGCTGTCTGTTTTTTTTTTTTTAATTGTAGTTATATTCCTAATCCTTGGCACAGTGCCTGGCATATAGTAATCACTTAATATATGTGTGTTGCTTTGCCTTACTTTGCCTAAAACAACAACAACAACTTATTTTATGAATTAGCTTTAATTATTGAAATGCACATAAATTAAGAGAGATTCCACTTAATTTAGGCAAAGAGAATAATAAAAAGGGAATTTCAGAAGCCAAATCAAAATAAATTTGTTCTAAATAAATGGTCTGAATTCCTTCATTAAATGAAAAAAAAAGGGAACTGAAACTCACTTATAGAATGAAGGGGTTCCACCAATGCTAGTGAGCACATATTTTGAGAGTAGGAGTAATTACCTTAATCATGCCCTTCAAAAAAAATCATGCCCTTTAAAAACTTCCTGTCCTGTTTCAGTAGATTTCTGAGAGCCAAGAAGATAGAGTACACCAAATCACCATAACAAACATAAAATAGCATCCCAAACCAAATCCTGGAATAGCAGAACCAGCAAAAAAATGGAAGTGAAACAACATTTTAGCCCAAGGAATTTGGAAGATGGACAGAAAAAGTCTATCTCACTCTGATAAAGGGGTAGCATAGTCCAGGACAGGAAGCATGCCAGTAAGACAAACAGTAAGCCCCATCTTAGCAAACCTGTGAAAGATCCTGAGCTCCAGTATTGTAGGATAGGGAAACAACACTTGAAACTCCTCCATGTTCCCCGTGCCTCAGCATAGTCCAGGGATTGGGCAGACTCAAGTCATCATGTGATTCAAGGTAGCCAAGGAAAAAGAGGCAACCACCTTCCTATGCTTCAGCATGGCCCCATGATAAATAGACTAGTCCTATGGGTACCTAAGCCAATAAGGAGTGTCAAATGACCAGAATGCCACATGCTTCAATGTAGTCCAGAGAAATGCATAAACATTCCAACAACCTTAGCACATATCAGCACTACGATCCTTGCTCAGCAATAGGTAAACTGCCAGACCCCTATGACCTCCAACAGTGCCAACCATCCATATCCCATCCCTCAGCATAACACTATGTACTAGGTAAATAGTCAGGGCCTGTAGCCCCTGGCACAAGAAGCCTGAGATAGTACCTCTTTCGCTGCCTTCATCCACCTGCAGAGCTCAAATTTAAAAGGAAAAAGACCAAAAAAAGATGAACCAAAAACAAACAAACAAACAAAAACAAACAGAATCTCATCATAGAAATTTATTATGGTGACAGGTATGATAAAGATACAAACTTAAAAGAGGACGACAATGTCAAAATACTCATAAGCAAAACCCCAAAGAGAAATGGAAAGTGGTTTCAAGCTCAGAAAGAACTCATAAAAGAGCTCAAAAAGGAGATTAGAATCATATTAAAAAGTAGAAGAAAATTTTAGAAAAGAAATGAGTGATGCAAGAGAATTATGAAAAAAAGAGCCAATAACTTGGGAAAACAGCTACTTAAAAAGGACAATTGACCAAATGGAAAAGGAAGTAAGCTAACTGAGGAAAATAACTACTTAAAAGTTAGAATTGGGTGAATAGAAGCTTAATGACTCTATGAGACATCAAGAATCAACCAAACAAATATAAAAGAATGAAAAAATAGAAGAAAATGTAAAATACCTCTTTGGAAAAACAACTGATCTGGAAAATAGATCCAGGTGAGATAATGTCACCTGACAATCATAGTCAAAAGGAGGACCTGCACAGCATCTTTCAAGAAATGTGATATCCTGGAAACAGAGGGCAAAATAGGCATTGAAAGAATCCACCAATCACCTCAATAAAGAGATTCCCCCCCAAAAAATTCCAAGGAACATAACCAAATTTCAGAACTATGAGGTCAAGGAAAAAATAGTGGTAGGTGGCCAGAAAGAAACAATTCAAATATTGGGGAACCAAAGTCATGATTACACAAGATTTAGCAGCTGCAAAATTAAAAGATCAGAGATCATGGAACATGATATTCCAGAAGGCAAAGGAGCTAGGATTATAGTACCAATTACCAAAAATAACTTACCAGATGAAATTGAGCATAATGCATGAAGGGGGAAAATGGTCATTCAATGAAATAGAAGGATTTCAAGCTTTCATAAGGTAAAGACCAAAATAAAACAAAAAATTGATCTCCAGTATCAAGACCCAAGAGAAGCATAAACAAGTAAAAACATAAAAGAAAACAAGGAGTTTAGTAGAGCTGAATGGGAAGATGATACTTGTATTTCTTAAAAACGTACCACTAACGTAACCAGCTAGAAGGAGGTAATACTTAAAGGTAAACAGAGGATATAGGTATAAGGTGAACTTGAGGTAAAGACATGAAAAAGAATTAACTGATGGGGAAGAGGAGTACATTGGGTGCAGAAGAAAATGAGAATTTCACATGAAGAATTATAAAAATTTATTACAGAGGAAGGAAAGATGGGAGGATGGATGGTCTTCAACCTTACCCCCCTCAGTATTGGCTCAAAGGAGGAATAATATATACAATCAGTTGAATATAGAAATCTATCTTACCAAAGGGAAGTAGAAAAGGAAGAAATTAAGTAAAGGGGGGAGGGGACTGGGTATTGACAGAAAGGAGGGTAGATCAGGGAAGGCAGTAGACAAATTCTATTGAGAGAAAGGGTGAAAGGAGAGGACAAATGGGAGGAACGAAATAGAATGGAAGGAAATACAAAGTTAGTAATCATAATTTTGAATGTGAATGGGATGAACTTTCTCATAAAACAGCAGTGGATATCAGAAGGAATCAAAAACCAGAATCTTACAATTCTACAAGAAAGAGATCAGAAACAGATAGACACACACACAGAGTAAAGGTGACTTTAAAAAGTAACTTGAAGTTTAAAAAAAAGATGCAGTGATAGGAAACCTGATCTTAGACAAAGCAAAAGCAAAAATAGACCTACTTAAAATAAATAAGGAAGGAAATTAATCTGGCTGAAAGGTACCACTGATAATGAAGTAAAATCAATACCAAACATATATGAACCAAGTGGTCTATCATCCTAATTCTTAAAGGAGAAGTTAAGTGAGTTATAGATTCATAATCAAATAAGAGATAGCATTACAAAATGTAAAATAAATAATTTTGATTATATTAAATTAAAAGGCTTTTATACAAACAAAATCAATGCAACCAAGATAAGAAAGAAAGCATTAAGGTGGAAAACAATTTTTAAAACAAGTATCTCTGATAAAGGCTTCCTTTCTCAAATATATGGAGAACTGAGCCAAATTTATAAGAATTTAAATCATCATTTCCCAGTTGATAAATTGTCAAAGGATATGAACAGGCAATTTTCAGATGAAGAAATCAAATCATATAAAGAAATGTGATTAGAGAAGTACAAATTAAAACAACTTTGATGTACCACCTCACAGTTTGGTTAATATGACAAAAAAAGGAAAATGATTAATGTTGGAGAGGACGAAGGAAGGTAGGGACACCTAACGCCCTGTGGGTAGAGTTGTAAAATGATCTGAACATTCTGGAAAGCAATTTGGAACTGTGCACAAAGAGGAGCAGAACTGTATACATTTTGATCCAACAATACCACTATTAGGTCTTTATCTCAAAGAGTTCATAAAAAGGGAAAAGGGCTTACATTTGCATAATTTTTTATACCAGCCCTTTTAGTAGTGGCAAAATATTAGAAATTGAGGAGAATCAATTCCCCTTCAATTGGTGAATAGTTGAATAAGTTGCAGTATATGAATACAATGGAATACTATAGTGCTATAAGAAATTGTGAGCAAATGGATTTCACAAAAACCTGGAAAGACTTATATGAACTGATGTAAAGTGAAGTGAGCAGAACCAAGAGAAGATTGTATATAATATCAGCAACATTGTGTGATGATCAATTATGAATGACTCAGTTCTTCTCAGCAACACAATGATCAAAGATAAATATAAAGAATTCATGAAGGAAAATGTTTTGCACTTAAAAGAACTGAAGACCTCTAAATGCAGATCAAAGCATACTTTTTTCTCTTATTTTTTTCATTTTCATTTTTTTTCCTTTTGATCAGCTTCACAACTGTGGGTAACATGGAAATGCATTGTCCATAATGGCACATGTATAACCTTTTTCATATTAGGAAATGGGGATGAAGGGAAGGAGAAAACTTTAGAGCTCAAAATCTTGTAAAAATGAAGGTTGAAAATTATTTTGACATGTAATTAGGAAAAAATTAAAATCCTATTTTAAACAATTACCAAAAGAATCCAGGAACAAAGAAACCACATCATTATGTTCTTTATAGAAAACACATTTAATTCAAAGAGATATAACTAGATTAAATTAGGTGCAGCTAGTTTTTTTTTTTCTCTTCACAGTACAAATACTGTGATGTTTTCACCAGATTTATTTGAGGAATTTCCCAATTTTTTAATATGTCTCTATGGATTCATTCTGGTATGAATTCCTTTGGTGCCAAAAATTTGAGATATAAATGAAGACTTTGCTACATTCATGACATTTGTTTTAAATTTTTTAAATGTCTTTTGGCAATAGAGGTGATGAAAAGTGCTGAAGAGGAGCAGTTAGGATTGACTACAGCAAAAATTATGTAAGATATTAGTCATCAGGCCCACCCATTGGAGAATGGCTGAATAAATTATGGTATATGAATGTCATGGAATATTATTGTTCTGTAAGAAATGACCAGCAGGACGATTTCAGAAAGGCCTGGAGAGAGTTGCATGAACTGATGCTAAGTGAAATGAGCAGAATTAGGAGATCATTATACACAACAACAAAACTATATGATGATCAGTTCTATTGGATGTGGTCTCTTCAACAATGAGATGTTTCAAGCCAGTTCCAATTGTTCAGTAATAAAGAAAGCCATATACACCCAGAAAAAGGCCCGTGGGATCTGTGTGGACCACAACATATCATTTTCATGCTTTCTGTTGATGTTTGCTTGCATTTTGTTTTCCTTCTCAGATTTTTTTGTTTTTGTAGATCCTATTTTTCTTGTACAGCAAGATAACTAAAAATATGTATACATATATGGGATTTGTCAAGTATTTTAACATAGTTAGCATGTATTGCACTATCTGCCATCTAGGGGAGGGAGTGAGGGAAAGGAGAGAAAATTTGAAGCAGAAGGTTTTGCAAGGGTCAGTGTTGAAAACAAAACATGCATATGTTTTGTAAATAAAAAGCCTTAATAAATAAAAATATTAGTCATCAGGAATAGTTAAAAGGTTAAAGGTATAGAGGGAAGAACGACATCTGGAAAAAGTCTCTAAATACCCTTATTCCTGACTACACTAGACCACTTCTAGACCACTCCACTAGCAATGGATAGGTAGAAAAGATTGATAAGAATCCCATAAAATCCAGTCAGTAATAAGCCAGTTTCATCTAAGAACTACCTAAGTTTTTGGGCAAGCAAACTATGATAACAAAATGAGTAGAGCTTTTTATGAAGTTGGTTTTATTAAGTACTTAGAAACTTCATAGGTCTTTTCCATTATGGAGACCACAATCCCCCACCACCTTCTTTTACTGTTTGCTTATTCTCCAAGTCTTCCACAAGTCCTCCGTATAAGATCTGTCACACATATCACAGCTAAGTAGTGGTGGTGGGGATGGTGGGGGTGTGCTGCTGCTATAGCTCTTAATAGTTCATGAATAGAGTATTACAGTGTTTTTGCAAATACACTGTGCTACACTGTATTTGCAAATAGCAAAAAAACACATTTATCTAAATCATATGAAACAAACAGAAATTAGAGGAAGCAAACACAAGAGAATTATGTACCAGACAGTAAAGAGTGAAGGAGCTCTCTAACTAAGCCCAACCAAGAAAGAATGTCTTAGGATTCATCCAAGGAGAAGTTCCCCAAGGTCTCTAGAATAATAAGCTGGGATAGGAACATGAGGGAGACTGCTAGCTTTTCTTGTCTCTTCCAAGAATCCTTTCTTTCAGCAAACTGAAGTAGGGTTGTCCCATTTTACCTTCTTTCTCAATACTAGAAACCAATTCAATGCTTGAAGAAGACATCTGCTTGGAGAGTTCCAAAGGGAGATAACTGAGACCTGAAGCTCTCTTCTCTCACCAACCCCACTCCATCCCTCATGAAGGGCAAGCTTTCATCTCCATCAAGAAAGATAAATTTTGTACCAGTGAATTTTGAGATAGGGTTACACAGACAGACACATATGTACACATAGTTGTATACATGCACATGTACATTCATATATACTTATATGTCTATACATGCATGTGTACATATACACACATAAGTATATATATATATACACACATATATATATATATATACATGCATTAAGATTTAGATACTATATACAAATAAGTGGTATACAGTATGAACTAGAAATGGGCAGTAGAGGGAAAGCACTAGAATTAAGAGGGGTCACAAAAGATTTCCTGTAGAAGATATGATTTAAATGGGAGGGATCAAGGTGAGAGGAAGAGCATTTCATGCATAGAAGACAGGCAGAGAAAATGTCCAGTCAGGAGATAGTTTGTCTTATTTAAGGAATAGGAAGGCCAATGTCCCTGGATTGCAGAATACATGGTGAGGAGTAAAATGTATGAAGACTAGAATGAAGTCTTCTAGGAAAGAATCTTTGAGTAGGAAGGCTTTTGAACACAAAACAAAGAATTTTTATTTGATCTTAAAGGCAATAGGTAGTAGGAGCAGAACCCTGTGGGACATTCAGGGTTATATATTGGGAACACTTGAGTTTAACGAGTAGTAGGTAACATGGTAAGACTTGTGCTTAAGAAATATTAATTTGACAGTTGTATGGAAGATGGACTGGAATAGGCAGAGACTTGTGACAAGCAGACCAATCAACAGGCTATTGCAATATTTCATATTTGAAAGCCTTCTTGTACCAGGGTGGTGACAATGTCCAAGGAGAGAAAGGGTATGTTGCATGTGAGAGATATTATGATGGTAAAATTTATGGGCCTTGCCAACAGATTAGGTATGTAAGGGAATGTGAGAACAGTAAATAGTCAAGGATGACATCTAAGTTGTGAGTTTGAGTGACAGGGAAGATGATATTGTCCTCTAAAATAATAGAGAAGTCAGGAGGTTTAGGGAGACTAGGTGGAAAAGTAATGAGTTCCATTTTGTACATGTTGAGTTTAAGATGTCTACTGGATACACAGTTTGAGGTGTTTGAAAGGCAGTTCAAGATGCAAGATTAGAAGTAAGTAAAGAGATTAGGGCTGGGTAATTAGATTTAAGTATCATCAGCATAGACAGGATAATTGAATCCATAGGAGCCAATGAAAACACTAAAAGAAATAAATAGCATGGAGAGAGCAGAAAAGAGGGCCGAGGACAGAGCCTTGTGGGACACCTATGGGTAATGGGCATGACTTGGATGAGTATCTATTAAAATAATTTTGGAAGGAGCCATTAGACAGATTGGAGATGAACCAGGAGAGGACAAAATCACAAAAACCTAAAGAGAAGTATCCAGGAGAAGAGAGTGATTAGTAATAAAAAAGTTACAGAGAGGTCAAGAACAATGAAGGTTGAGAAAAGATGATTAAACTTGGCTGTCAGGAGATCATTAGTAACTATGGGGAGGGCAATTTCCATTGAATGAAGAGGACAGAAACCAGACTGTATGGTGTTAAAAGAATAAAAGGAAGGGGAAGCACCTATTGTAGATGATCTCAGGGACTTCAGTCACCAAAGGTATGAGAGATATGAGACTATATAATTAGCTGGGATGAATATGTTTTGGGTAAAATATGTTACCAGCATATATGAGGATACTTTACTAAAGTTTGTTCTACATTTTTTTTTGCTTTTTGTTGAGGCAATTAGGGTTAAGTGACTTGCCCTGGGTCACACAGCTAAGAAGTGTCTGAGACCAAATTTGAACTCAGGTCCTCCTGACTTCAGGACTGGTGCTCTAACCACTGCACCACCTAGCTGCCCCTGTTCTACATTTTAAAAATATTTTTTCTACATAATTGCTAATCCCTATTAATGCAAAATTTCTAGTAATAATAGTGTGTTACATTGGAAAAAGTCTTAGAACTGGAGTCAGAAGAATTTTAAGTTTTGATTCCTCCATTTCATAGCTAGGTAATCTTGAATGTTCCTTAACCTCTTAGAGTCTCAGTTTCTTCACACTATCTATCCTTCCTATCTCACAGTGTTATTACAGGGGCTAAATCAGGTGTGTGTAAGCTTTCACAGACTCTAAATCTTTAAATAAAAGTAAGGCATGTCAATAATAGGTTTGCTTAAGATAATTAACCTATAGCCTACTCTCTATCCCATACTGAGAAGTCCAAAAGTAAAGTTTTTCTCTACTTTTTAATTATAGGACTGCAAGCTCTATCTTTCAAATTTTACATTACCCCTAACACCTAGCCCAGTTCCCAGAAACAACAGGCTCTTAGTACATGTATATTGATTTGAATTTATTTATTGGATTATAAAGAGATGGATAGATTGTCAGAATGATATTAGATTTTCATTGATAGATGGAAAAAAGACTGAAACAACAGAACTAGGGATCAAATGTGAAGCATAACTTATTTGAGGAGCCCAGAAAACTTAAGTGCCAGCAATTAAATATTGAGACTGGTTATTACATACGATAAATTATTTGGCACAGGATATTTGCTTTAAAATTCATTCCTCAAGGACTGTATTTATCACCTCAGACTCAGATCCAGGTCAAGAAGAGATATTGGATAACAGAAAGTAAATTATACTAATTGGAATATCTTGCTGAATTTGTGATTGTTAGGAAATGTTAGATGATTTTAAAATGTATTTTGCATTAGTCAGAAATTCAATTATTATTTTTCAACCTTCATTATTAAAAGTTATTCTATTATGACAGCATTAATTTTAATTTTTGTTGCTACTTTGATTTTAGTTTATTTCAAAGGGTTATTCTAGTAACCTCATTAATTTAAGGAGAGATGAGAACTAAATGATGCAAAGCCCAGGGGTGGTAAGGAATCCACATACATAGTCTCTTCTTGGGGCAAGTGGTGCTTGCAGGAGGATCCTAGTCTTACTACCTTTCCCCATAGCCATGGGGTCTAGTGGTAGTGTCAGGGCAGTTTGAAACTATTTTTCAAGTTGTCTTGAGTTGCATTGAACATGTCCACCAAATTTAACATATTACATTCTCTCTCCTGGCTTTCTTTCAATTCAATTCAATCCAACATTTTTTTTTAAGTGCCCTCTGTATTTTCTGGATGGTAAAGTGGATAGAGCATGGGGCCAGTCAGGAAAACTCATATTCCTGATTTCAAATGTAGCCTTAGACATGGGCAAGTCACTTAACCCTGTTTACATCAGTGCCTTTTTTGTAAAATGAGAAGAAAATGACAAACCGCTCTAGTATCTTTGCTAAGAAAATCCCAAATGGGGTCATGAACATTTAGATACAACTGAAAAACAAGTGAACAACAACAAAATTGAACAACAATTCCTCTATGCTGGAATCACAAAAATAAAAATGAAAAAATTGCTGCCTGCATGCAGCTTATATTCAATGGGTGAGGAAACATCAAGTATATAAATATATAAACAAATGCAAAAAATATATAAAATAAATGTGAAAAAATTTAAGGGAGGCACTAATACTGGGAAAATCAGGAAACATACAAAGTATCCTTTGAAGGAAGGTTATTTGAGTCAATTCTTGAAAGAAGGCAGAAATAAGAAGGGAGCACATCCCAGGCATGAGTGTTAATCTATTCAAAGGTGCAGAGATGAAAAGCGGAATATTGTATATAGGGAACAGCAAATAAGTTAGTTTCTCTGGAAAATAAAATGCTAAATCACATTTTAATACACATATTAATTTATAATCAGCCTACCAAGATATGTTGGAGGCAAATGATGAAGAACTCTATCTGCTAAACAGGATATTTAATTTTTTTTCCTAGAAGTAATAGGGAACCAATGAAGCTTCTTAGCTAGGGAAACAGCATGATCGGAGCAATGTTTTAAGAACATCAGTTTGGTAGCTATGTAGAAGACAGTTTGAAGAGAAGGGAATAAATATGGAGATACTTCGAAGACTGGTGTGATAGTCTTTATTGGACTATTGAGGTGGTGGGAGAATGAATTAAGGTGATTGTGGTGTAAGGAAAGAAAAGTGAATAGATATGAAAGACATTGTAGAGTTACATTAGACCAGACTTAGTGATCAATTGGATACAGGTAACAAATGATGATAAAGGATCAAGAATTATTCTTGAGTTGAATTGAATTGAGATCATTGGCTCAGGCTATCAGGACAATCTATGATATGAAATAATTTTTTTCCCTCAATGTAGAGTCAACTAAGCAAACATGACTTAAAGCAGAATAGGTAATATCCTTTCCCACCATTTTCTTCTACAGCCATAGTAGAGACCACACATCATTTGAAATAATTCTGAGAAATAGAAAAAAGAGAGAAATTGTACACATGATAACTTGTTATAATCACAGAGGATGTCAAGTCATTTTTTTTGTCTGTTTGATTTGACTTGATTCAAAGCAACTATTAGACATCAAATGATTTTGGGCAAAAAAAGAAAAAAATAATTCTTTGTCAGCTGATCAAAATGATAGCACAGATAAAGAAGTGGAAGGTATGTATATCATCAGAGGCTATCTAGTTCAGCGCCTTCATTTTTCACATGGACAAATTGAGGCCCCTAGAGGTTATGTGACTTACAGGGCACTTAGTACATGGGTACTAAGCAGCAGAGATAGGGCTTGGAGTCAGAACTGCTATCTCCAGAGTCTTTTCTATTGTACCATGAAATAATATCTCTGCTCTTAAGACACTCACAATCTATTTGGGAAAATACAATAGGAACAAAATAATTACAACACAAATTAGAATATGATTAGCATACCATTGGATAGGTACATGTGCTATAACAGGTGAAGAAAAATAAATCCTTTCTGCTTTAGACCAAGGGAGGCTACAAGGAGGAGATACCACCTGATCTGGATCAGGGAGAATGAGAAGTATTTCCATAAGTAGATGTTGTGGGCAGAGGGCAATGGTTGCATCTCACACATAGGAGACCAAGTGTGCAAACTCATGACAATGAAGAAATTAAAGGACACCTATAGTTTCATCTGCCTCTGCATCTTCTACTTCTACTTGAAGCCTGGGAACCGAATAAAACTGTGTCAGCAGTTTTACTAGAAACATCCCAATTAAAGCAGAGTTCATTTTCCAGGAGGAAACATTTATTGGGCAGTTAGAAAACACTCATAATTCACTGGAGGTTTTATCTTTAAATTACAATACATTAGCTGTGACTATCTATGATGCTATTTGTTTTTGCTTTGTTAAAAATCAAATGAGAAAGAAAAAACCTGAGGTCATTCACTCTAGCTTCTTGGGTTGACTGCATCTAAATAGTGGTTGTTTATCCTTTTGTTCTTAAAGATTTCCAAAGAAAGAAATTCCCAGATTGCCTTAGGAAACTATTACTAAACAATAATCTATAGATTGTTATAATTAAATTTTACATTTACAATAATATCTTATGATTTTCTTTTGAAAAAATGCCTTATATAGGCATTTAAAAACAAGTTTTGAGGCAGATAAGGATTATTTTCATTAAAAAAAAGGCAGCTAGGAGGCACCCAATAGAGCACCCGCCCTGAAGTCAGGAGGACCTGAGTTCAAATCTGATCTCAGACATTTAACATTCACTAGCTGTGTGACTCTGGGCAAGTCACTTAACCCCAATTGCCTCAGCAAAAAGCAAAAAAAAAATTACTTATGAGGAATTGAAGTTTAGTGAAGTTTTGTAACCTGACCATCGAAAGTCAAACAACTAATATTTATTATCTGGGCATTTCCCAGGACTTCTGGTTTGAAGTTCACTATTCTTTCCACAGGACAATTATGTCTAACTCATAGACTCAGGTTTGTTGGGGCCATAAGATACATCAGAGACCATCTACTTTCCCCCTACAAAATCCCCCAAAGGGGGTAATGAATAGTTGGACAAAAATGAAAGGATTTAACACCAAGAAAAGCTCTTTTTCCCCATCTGGTTCTTCAATAATCTAAGCTGCCTAGATCAGAAATTTAGCCCCCAAAAGATTAACACTTTTATGCCCAGAACTTCTCCAGGGCTTTGCTATCCTGATTGGTGGCTTCCCAGTGGCCAATTTCATTCTGGCTTCAGTAATGCCTAGTCTAATTTTCCAACCATTATTTCATTACCAGCCATACTTCTACATTCACGTTATCTCATCCCACCTTCCTTCCAGTTCTGGAACCATAATTAAAGCAATTCTGTCATTGTTTCTAGAAAGAATATGCCAATCTATTCCTCTGTTTCTCCATTCTCCATCCCAATAATTTCCAAATCAAAACATTCATCTCTGGTCATCACTCCCCTATTCATGTTACTCTCCCCATTAGATAAAGCATTTAAATGCTTTTTTAATTATTAATTCATACTCTAGTACCCTCATTTTTATATTACAAGAATCAAAAGGTAGAGCAGTTCTTCTAAAAGCAGGACCTTAACAACTGCCATTAGCATCCTTAAAGGGGGCACCGGACTCTTTCCCACCCTCAGAATGCCTATAAGGAGTATATTATAAAGAAAGAACCTAGGCCACCAGGTTGGTGTTTGTTAAATTGGCCTGAAATGCAGATTATGTTGGAACAAATTAAAACAAAAAACTTAAGTGAGATTTCATTTTGGCAGAGCAAAAATGACTGAGGAATTTAGTGAACTGGGTATCTTTATTTGTGTTTTTGTTTGCCTGTGATATAATATAGCTCTGAGAGAGCTCTTATGCACTGGGCTGTGCTACAGAGTACTGGGTACCTTTGGAGCTCATAACTTGATAGTTATGAGTGGTAATGATTCAGTACCAAAAAGCAAATGGCAACTCCATCCTTGACAGCATGTTCTCCATTTTCTTAGATCTGTCTGTGTCAGAATCTGTAGGTAATAAACAGCATACTAAAAGAGGGGAAATCCTAACTTCCACCAGTTTTTGAGTCTGTTATAACCCTCATCTCCACCCCAGTGCACTGGAGGACAAGATTCATGAAATCTTCTAGGCCTTGGTTATAGTACATTTGAAAAACTAAAGTCTACAAAATAATTACCCAATTTAGCAATATAAAAAGATATTTAATGGAGACCATGAAGCACAGTTATCTGGGATATGAAAATGGGACAGATGCTTCCTCAAAGAACTGGTGACAATCAGTCACCTCTATGTAGCTGTCAAGGGTTCTCAGAGAGCCATGACTTCCTGAATCAGAACACTGTTTCATTCAGAAAAAATCCTCTAAGATTGTCTCCATATCATCAAGGAGAAGGTTAATGTCTTTGTATTGATTCTTTAGGAAGCTTTCATGACACTAAGGATTATACTATTTGGGATAGTGGGAAAAGCTTTGGACTCTTATTCCCTGGGGTCAAGGAAATATGGGTTCAAATTCTGTTTCTGCCATTCTGATAACTCTGCAACAATAAACACATCTCTACTTTTTAATGTTTCCTTAGTTGACACATGAAGATAAGATCTATATCACCACCCTCACAGAATTGTTGTTAGAATCAAATGAGGTAAGCTAAATGAAATGCTCTGCAAATATAAAGTATCATATAATTGTCAGTGTTAATGACAACTGCAGTGATGATGATAATAAATCTTGGGCAAGTGATTGGGTTTCATTAAACTTACATGTTCTAATATGTAAAATTGGTTTATTCTAGTTTAAAAATTCTCAGATTCTACATGCACGCCTAATGGCTGTTATGTTCTGTTACTTAGAATAGAGTAGTAATATCTAAGAAGTTCTATGAAAACAAAAACATATGGGAAGAATCCAGCAGTGAGTGTGCTTTTTGGCCCAGGATGCATAAGTAATTCCTTTGCTTCTTCTCCCATTTAAAATGTTCTCCTGGAGACCTCCTAGAAATATCATGCTTATTGTCATTTTTATCTTATGCACTCCGTAAAGCTAATTAATAGCAGAAGATGACAAAATATTATTTTAAATCTATTCTCTGTTTTGATTTTTTGAACAAATTTGAAATCTGGCTGTAACTCTAGGGAAGTTGTGAACATATGTCAGGCACTGATGTATGTATATTTGGGCTTAATAGTTGCATAGTTCCACTTTCTTAATTGAATGTAATGTTATAAGGCATTTTTAAGTGTGAAATTCAAGGAATACACATATCCCCAAAATAGTATGAGTTAAGATTTCAGAAGTTTTAGGTGAAGTAAGACAACAAACTAAAATCAGTGGTTAAAGAAGTACCTTTATTTGTTCAGAAAGTGTTCAAGTATCCATCATGTGCATTGTCCTATGTTAGGGGTACTACAAAGATAATTGAAACAGAAGCCCTGCCCTCACAGAGCTTTCAATTTGGTAGAAAAAAAAATCTATGTATGTATGTATGTATGTATGTATGTATGAATACACATGCATGTATATACATATACATGTAGTATATGTGCACAATATATAGTTTATATTTATTATATATTTATACATATATAGGTATATATAAATAGACTAAGATAACACACATACACATATATACATGTTAGAGGCTAATTAGGAATGCCAGGCCCAGCTGTGCTGGGGGATGAGGCTCTGAAGGAAGGAACCAGTACCCATGAGTGCAGAGGCAAGGGGGAAGGGCCACTGTTGTCTATGGGTATTTGCTGGAAGGGGGAACTCTTGGTTTTGGGTTCCTAGTCAGAGGGGAGGTCAGGATTAGAGGTGCTTACACTAATACCTCTTTTTAAAAAAAATAATGAATCTGAAAAGAAGAAAAAAACCCACCATAGAAATATACTATGGAAACAGAAAATTCTGGGGTTCATCTTCAGAGAAGGACATTGAAATAACAAAAAAGTTTCTACCCTAAAGACTAATGTGAAATGGCTTCCTGCCCAGAGTGAATTTACAGAAAAACTCAAAAAAGAATTTAAAATGAAATATTAAGGTAAAAGTAAAAAAATTTAAAACCATCTAAGAAAAACAAGAAGATTTTTTAAAAAGCATTAATTAACTAGAAAAGGAGATACAGAGTCTCAAAAATGAAAGTAACTCTGAAAATTAAAATTGGGTAAGGAGAAACCAGTGAAGCTATAAGAGACCAAGTAATAATAAAACAAATTATAAAAAATGAAAAAAATAGAACAGAATGCAAAACATCAAATAAGAAAAACTATAGATTTGGAGAACAGATCAAGAAGAGAAAATATAAAATGACTGAACTACCTGAAAGTTGTGACCAATAAATGGACCTTGACACAATGATGCAAGAAATAATCCTAGAAAATTGCCCTGGTGTGAGCAAAGTAGAAATAGAAAAAACCCACCAATCAGTATTTAATGAGATCCTTTTTGGAAAACACATAGAAACATTATTGCCAAATTTTGAAACCTCCAGATCAAAGAGAACAATTTGCAAAAAACAAGGAAAAAAACAATTCAAATACCCTGGAATTGCAATTAGAATTGTACAGGACTTATCAGCTGCCATAATAAAACACCACAGTCCTGAAACCATATCTAACAACAGTCAAAAGAATTAGGCCTATAGCCAAAAATATTATATCCAGAAAAATTATCTGTAATACTTAACAAGAAAAAATGGACATTCAATTAACTTTTAGATTTTCAGGACTTTCTGTCAACCAAACCTGAAATTAATAGAATCAAATGGGAGATTATCAAGTACTCATGAATAGGCGGAGCTAATATAATAAAAATGACAATCCTACCTAAATTAATCTACTTACTCAGTGCCTTACCAACAAAACTCCCAAGAAATTATGTTACAGAACTAGGAAAAAAAAAACAATAACAAAGTTCATTTGGAAGAACAAAAGGTCAAGAATTTCAAAGGAATTAATGAAAAAAAATGAAGATGGCCTAGCTGTAATGACCTAAAATTATATTATAAGGCAGGAATCATCACAACCATTTGATACTAGATAAAAAATAGAGTTATCGATCAGTAGATTAGGTTAGGTTTACAAAACACAATAATCAGTGACTATAATAATCTAGTGTTTGATAAACCCAAACACCCCTGCTTCTGGGATAACAACTCATTATTTCACAAAAATTGTTGAGAAAAGTGCAAAATAGTATGGCAGAAACTAAGCATTGACTCACACCTACTACCTATACCAATACCAAGATAAAGTCAAAATGGGTTCACAATTTAGACATAAAGAGTGTCATAAAGATTATAAATAATTAAAAAAACAAGGGATAACCTACTTCTCAGATCTGTGCAGAAGGAAGTAATTTGTGGCCAAAGGAAAACTAGAAGACATTATGAAATGCAAAATGCATAATTTTTATTATATTAAGTTAAAAAGATTTTGTGCAAACAAAAGGGAAGCAGTAAACTGGGAAATTTTTTTTTTTACAACCAAGCATTCTAATTAAAAGTCTCATTTCTAAAATATATAGAGAACTGACTCAAATTTCTAAGAATGCAAGCCATTCTTCAATTGACAAATGGTCAAAGGATATGAACAAACAATTTTCCGATGAAGAAATTAAAAGTATTTCTAATCAAATGGAAAAATGCTCTAAATCATTATTGATCAGAGAAATGCAAATTTAGACAACTCTGAGATATCACTACATACCTTTCATATTGGCTAAGATAACAGGAAAAGATAATGATGTCTGTTGGAGGGGATGTGGGAAAATTGGAATGCTAATACATTGTTGGTGGAACTGTGAACTGATCCAATTGGAGAGCAATTCGGCTATGCCCAAAGTGCTATCAAATTGTGTATACCCTTTGATCCAGTATCTCTAGACCTGAATCCCAAAGAGATCATAAAAAAGGAAAAAGACCCACATGTGCAAAAATTTTTGTAGCAGGCTTTTTTTTTTCTTTTTTTATTATTAAAGCTTTTTATTTGTATAACATATGTATGGGTAGTTCCCCAGCATTGATATTTACAAAGCTTTCCATCACAAATTTTACCCCCAGTCCCCTCCCCTCCCCTAGATGGCAGGAAGTCTACTACATGTTAATAATGTTGAAATACTTGACAAGTTGTACAAGAAAAATCCTATCTACAAGAAAAAAAAAGAAAATCAGAGAAAGGAAACACAATGTAAGCAAACCTCAATAGAGAGCATGAAAATGTTATGTTGTGGTCCATATTTCATATCCTTATGTTGTGGTCCATATTTCATATCCTTCTCTCTGGGTGTATATGGTTTTCTTCAGTGAACAATTGGAACTAGTTTGAGACAATTCTTTGTTGCAGAGAGCCATGTCCATCAGAATTGATCATCATGTAATATTGTTGCTGTGTATAATGATCTCCTGGTTCTGCTCGTTTCACTCAGCATCAGTTCATACAAGTCTCTCCAGGCCTTTCTGAAATCATCCTGCTGGTCATTTCTTACAGAGCAATAATATTCCATAACATTCATATACCACAATTTATTCAGCCACTCTCCAATTGATGGCATACATTCAGTTTCCAGTTTCTAGGCACTATAAAAAGGGCTGCCACAAACATTCTTGCACAGGTGGGTCCCTTTCCCTCCTCTAAGATCTCTTTGGAATATAGGCCCAATAGAAACACTGCTGGGTCAAAGGGTATGCACAGTTTGATAATTTTTGAGCATAGCTCCAGATTACTCTCCAGAATGGTTGAATCCGTTCACAGTTCACCAACAATGTATTAGTGTCCCAGTTTTCCCACATAAACTCCAACATTCATCGTTATCTTTTCCTGTCATTTTAGCCAATCTGACAGATGTGTAGTGGTACCTCAGAGTTGTCTTAATTTGCATTTCTCTGATCAATAGTGATTTGGAGCAACTTTTCATATGACTAAAAATCATTTTAATTTCATCCTCTGAAAATTGTCTGTTCATATCCCTTGACCACTTATCTATTGAAGGGTGGCTTGAATTCTTATTATATATATGAGAAAATTCTCTATATATTTTAGAAATGAGGACTTTATCAGAACCATTAAATGTAAAGATGATTTCCCAATTTGATGCTTCCCTCCTAATCTTGTCTGCATTAGTTTTATTTGTACAGAAACTTTTTAACTTAATATAATCAAAATTATCTATCTGGTGTTCAATTAGGAGTTCCAGATCTTCTTTGGACATAAATTTATTCCATCTCCACAGGTCTGAGAGGTAAACTATACTACCTTCCTCTAATTTGCTTACAATATGACTCTTTATATCTAGATCATGAACCCATTTAGATCTTATCTTGGTATGTGGTGTTAGTTATGGGTCAAGCCCTAATTTCTTCCACACTAGTTTCCAATTTCCCCAGCAGTTTTTGCTGAATAGTGAGTACTTATCCCAGAAGCTGGGGTCTTTGGGTTTATCAAACACTAAATTGTTAAAGTTATTGCCTAGATTGTCCTGATAACCTATCCTATGCCACTGATCGACTGCTCTATTTCTTAGCCAGTACCAAACGGTTTTGATGACCGCTGCTTTATAATATAGTTTTAGATCTGGTACAGCAAGGCCACCTTCATCTGCCTTTTTTTCATTAATCCCCTTGAAATCCTTGACCTTTTGTTCTTCCAAATGAACTTTGCTACTATTTTTTTCTAGATCTGTAAAATAATTTCTTGGGAGTTTGATTGGTATGGCACTAAATAAGTAGATTAGTTTGGGTAGTATTGTCATTTTTATTA
>JAJPUD010002772.1:9045-43808 GCA_023553655.1 Myrmecobius fasciatus
ATCTCTGTTAAAGCCAAGGGACTGCTGGGCCAAAGGCCATCATTGTATTGAGGGAGGGAGTGTGTGGACCCCACTGGCAAGTGCCTTAGTAAATAGAGCCGGATCTTTGGTGGACAAATTATTCCCCACATATGCCATTTGGTAAGTCAGTTGAACCAGTGTAAAATTTTTGTATCATTTCTTATTAAATGTAATTTTATTGGATTCAGCCCCGTTTTCTATCTTCTCAAGATCTTCTTGCATCTTGTCTATTATCCATGGTGTTAGCTATATCTCCCACCCGTCATCTGCAGCTCGGATTAGCTTCCATTTGTAATTCTGTTCGATCACTGAGAAAACATCCAACGGCAGGGCCTCCTGTTTGATAAAGGCCTGGAAGCCCAAAAAGCAGGCCAGCAGAAATTTGAGTTAAACTGGTATCTTACACCCTCTTCCACAAATTGTAACTTTATGACCTGATTGTTAAAGATTGTGCCACTTAAAAAATGAGACATAGATCTTACGCTCCTTGTAGCTGTAGCTGTGGGCAAGGGATGTATTCTTAACCAGCAGAGACAATTACAAAAAATAGAAATCAATTATTTTGATTGCATGAAATTGAAAAACTGCTCAATGTATTTGAGCAGTACGTGACAGAGTGAATGGAGCCCCAGGCTTGGAGTCAGGAAGACTTGTTTCCCTGAGTTCAAATCTAATCTTAGTTACTAGCTGAATAATGCTAGGAAAGCCATTTACCCCTATTTGCCTCAATTTCCTCATCTGTAAAATGAAGTGGAGAAAGAAATGGTAAATGACACCAGTATCAGTGCCAAGAAAACCCAAATAAGTTTATAGTTGGACATGACTACAAATGATTGAATAACAAATTAATGCATTTAGATATGAAAGGAAGTAGTTGAATGGAGGAAAATCTTTGTATCAAATATTTTGAGTAAGAATTTTCTATCTAAAACACAATGTGAATACATACAAATAACACACATTACATATAGATATATACACACAGGTAGGATGTGTGTGTGTGTGTGCATGCACGTGTGTGTATAAAAACAAAAGCTGTTCCCTGATAAATGGTCAAAGAATACACAAAAATAACTATTAACCGTAATCGAATGCTCCAAGTCACTAATAAAGAAAAATAAACCTCAACAAAACTCAAAAGTTTCATTTTACCCCCTTAAAAATTGCAAAGACCACAAAATGACGGAAAATATTTGAAGGGGCTATGACAAGATTAGCACACTAATGCATTATTGGTGAAGCTGTGGATTTGTATATTTTAGAAAGTAATTTGGAATTATGCAATTAAAGTGACTAAAATATCAATATTCTTTGACTCAGAGATTCCACTATTAGGCATATACCCCAAGGAAGTCAATGTTAAAAAAGAAAATCCTAGATACCAGAATATTAGAACCATTTTTTTTGTCATAGTAAAGAACTATATTTGTACATTTACTGGGGAATAGCTAAACAAGTTGGACTTGAATTCAATGAAATCTTACTGCAAGAAACTATGGATACAATAAAACAGAAGTAAAGGAAGACAAATGAACTGATACAAAGTGAAGTAAACAAACTAGAAAACAATTTACATGAGTATAACAATGTAAATAATCACAAAAGTCAAATGTTACAAAAAATTATCAAAACAACATACAAGCATACCACATAAGAAGACATATTCCTCACTCCTTTGCAGAAGTAGGAGGTCCATAGTTGTGAAATATTGTATATGTTTTGGGGATTTTGTGATACATTGATAAATTTTGCTGATTTTTTTTAATTTTTAAAAACATGTGGGATGGCTTTCTGGGTAAGAAAAGAGATGATACTGGAGAGAATGTGAGCAATTAAAAAATTAGTTTTTTCTGGGGAAATCTTCCAGACTTACATTGAATTATTAATTACTATTTTTTGAGGTTATATATTTAAAGACATTAAAAACTACTCAGTTCCAATGTCATCTAGCCTTCATTAGTCTATATTTTCCACAGAAATAATACCAAAGTCTCTATCAAATGTACCACCAGAATCTAGGAGAAAATAAGTCAAAAGGCAAAAAAAAAAATAGAACCACAGAGTCTGATACACCAGAACCCCTCCCCAACAAACCAGAAACAACAACAACAACAAAAACTACAGGGAAACAAAGTAGTTGCCATTGGTTGTACATTAATGACATATTGCTGAATTGTAAGAAAATAGATATGAAGAAATCATAGAGGAGGAAGACTTGAACTGATGCAGAGGGAAGTAAGCAGAACTGGGAAAACAACTGACATGAACACAAAGTATGCACAAAAATCACTACAAAATTAAACTGTGTCATGTGATTATGATGACTAAACATGACCCTGAGAGCAATTAAAGAATTGCACCACTCCCCATCTACTCGTTCCTTTCCTGTTCCCTGTAAACATAGCTGTCTCTCCGACTCTCCCATTCCTGCAAAATATCCTAGCTCTCCTCCACTCAGATAATTCCTTAAAAACATATCTAGCCTTTACATCTCCATTTGCTCTGCTTTTGTGAATTGAGCCTTATGGCTATTTGCCAAAATTAGCAATGACTTCCTAATCGCCAAACGGAGTGGACTTTTTCTCATTCGTCATCCTGGACTCAGCATTTGACACTGCTCTTCTTTCTGGATCTTTGTGATTCTGTATTCCCTTCCTTCTCCTTGCCCAACCACTGCTCTATCTCTTTTGCCTTGTTCTGTGCCATGTCCATGAACCCTGGCTCTGTCTTAAGCCCCCCCCCCTTTTTTAATATGCTTTCTCACCCGCTGATCCCAAGGACCAAATTGGTCATTCAATGGGTTCAATAAAATTACTGATACATACAGACTCGGTCTCTTTTCCAAGTTCCAGTTCCAGATCACTATCCATTGCAAGCTCAAATTCATTATGTCTAAAACAATTCCTCTTTCCACAAGAGCCATACTTCTTTGGAACTTCTCATCACCCAGACTCAACCTCAGAGCCATCCCTGAATCCTCACTATTTCTCACCTCACACATCCAATTCGCTCCCAATCTGGTTAATTCTCCCCAACTTCTTTCAGACATCTTCCCTTCTCTTCACTGGCAGCAACTCTTGGAAAGGCCCATATCAGCTCCTGCATAGACTGTTGTAACAGCTTATTTGGCTTCTCTGCCAATCCATTCTCCATGTCAATAGCAAAAGGATTTTTCTAGAGCACAGGTCTGACCATGGCACATCATACCCCCCATTAACTCTAGTAATTCCCTCCTGCCCCTTCCCCCTATCTCCAGTCTGTAAACATATTACACCTTTCTGCCCCTGTCCAGTCATGCTCATGCCCATCATCTCCGTGTCTCTGCACTATTTGTTCCCCATGTCTGGGATGCTTTCCCTCTTTATTTTTACCTCCTAAAATCCCTGGCTTCCTTCAAGACTTAACTCAAAGGCCAGTTTCTGTGGGAATCCTCCCTCCTCCAACTGCTGAGGCTTTCCATCTATACGTGATGCATGTTGTGTATACTTGTGTACAGTCTTCCCCCATTAAAATGTAAGTTTCCCGGAGGAGCTTCTTCCCCCCTCTCCAGGGAGCAGGCTCACCCCCACAGGGCTTCCTCCACCTATACACGAAGCCTGTTGTATGTCCATCTATACAGTCTTTAGTTTCCTTCCCCCCTCTCCAGGCTGCAGGCTCACCCCCACGGGGCTGTCTCCCCCACAGCCCTAAGACAGTACCTTCATTCCCACCCCGTTGGCTTTGTTGTAGCCTCCTGGGGGTCAGGGACTCGATTACTTGGTTCTTGTGTTTGTGTTTGCAGCAGTTGGCACAGTGCCTGGCATGCATACCAGAAGCACTTAATAAGTGCTTGGTGACTGACTCCGGATAGGGGCTATTTTCCTTCACTTCACGCACTATCTGGCACATACTGGGTGCTTAATCGATTCACGTTGATTGGTTTAAAGAGGAGGGAAATCCTCAGTGGCCAATATTGCACACACCCTAAGACGGGCCGAAGCTTGATCCCACTGAACCTACTTTTTCTTAATTTTCCCTACAACAGGTGGCCGGACAAGCCCAGGCCGGCCTGAGCACAGCCGGGCACACAGTGGGCACTTCATGTTTGCGGGCTGCCGGCCGTTTGGTCCTTCTCCCCGCGGTGGGGGGGGAGGAGGAGAGGCCCAGCTCCCTCCAACGGTTCGCCCTGTGGTCCTGGCCGGCACCTCCCTTCTTACCCGGGATCCCTTTGCACAGTGCCCGTAAACAGGCGGCACTCCCTAAATGCTCGCTGACCCTTTCCGGTCCGGGTTCGGGTGTCGTTTGCATTTCCTCCTTCCCCCCCCTCTGCCACCCCAGGAGCCCGTAACCTCGAAGCCAGGGACGGACCGGCTCCCTAGGGCATTTTTCTTTCAGTAGGAAGAGTAAAGCACGATGCTAGGCATGCGCACCGTCGTCCCCCCCCCACCGCTGAACTACATTTCCCAGAAGTCTTTTCCTTTCAAAGCTGCTAAGCTTCCCTCCCTGGCGTAGTTGTCATGGAAACGGAGATGGCAGGCCGAGAAATCGTAGATAATTTCTTGGATTGGAAGCTCGAACTGAGGAGGCGGGAGAAAAGTGGGGGCCCGTGTCGTCACTTCCGTTTCGCCATCCTGGTCCCGCTAATACTCGGTTCGGTACTGCTTCGTCCTCAGCCGCTGCCGCTGCCGCTGCTACCAGGGTCCGACCCCTGCGTCCTGGGCCGGGGTGAGTCCGGTCCGAAGTCTGAGTGGGCGGAGGGGGCGGGACTCCCGGCGCCCGATTTCGGAGCCTGGGGAGCAGAGCGGGGAGGGATTTTAGCTTGAAGTAAACTGCACCTGCGCAATTCAGTTCGCCGATCCCGTCGTAGCCACGCTTTCAGTGAGCGGGTGTTCCCATTGGTTAGCGTCTGGGGGCGCGACCTGAGAGCCAATCAGCGGCGCCTCTGTTCCCTCGCCCCTCCCTTCGCGTGGCTTTCTTCCCTCTGCCCCTCTGGGGTTTGTCCATATTTGAGCGGGAGAATGCGGGCCCCTGATCTTTGACTTCGGCCTGTCTGATGGGGCACAGACCCCTGCCCCCACACACCTGGGGGCGCCCCACTGTGTCTCCCCTCCTTGCAGTCTATAGCGGTGCTGTCTTTGGCCCCGCCCATTCCGGGGGGGGCTCGCCACTCTCCCCATCTTCCTCCTCTCTCCATCTCTCTCACATGCCCTGACCTCGAGGCCCCTCCCCCTCGAATGTGTGTGTCTCCCATGGCGGGGGCCCCTGGGGAGGGGCTTTGCCCGGTGGATTGCGGGACCCCCTGTGGTAACCCGGCAGCGTCTTTGTGCCCTGGGGGGTCTGCCATTTTCTTCTCCAGTAGGTTACGGTCCCCAGAGGGGAAGTGACCTTCCCAGGGTCACACAGCGCTTCATTCACGCTGTGGTCCCCCTGCCTCCTCAGAGAAGGGGCCGGAGAGGTGGGCCCTCCTGGAGGTGCCCGACGAAGGGTGGGGGGCCCTCCCTGGTGGGTTTCACCAGGCTTCAGGCAAGTGTGCCAGAGGGGTTCCTAGAGTAAAAAGGACTAAGGCTGGTTGGTCAGCCAGCAGTGAGTGTGTGTGTGTGTGCTCGTGGGCACATGCATGTGCAGTTGGGCAGTGTGTGCACGTATGTCATTGTGTGCATGGGGTGTGTGCGCTGTGGTGTGTGCGATTATGTGCATATGTAATTGTGTGTGCAGGGGCGTGGTGAATGGGCATCGGCAGGCCTTGGCACTGCTTGGCTCAGGGCCCTGGGGGGCCGGGAGAATGGGGGCGTCTTTGGCAGTCAGCGGGAAGGGACAGGGCAGGGGATCGCTTTAGTGTTGGGGATCAGCCTGGAGGGCAGTGGAGGATCAGAGGCCGGCACTCGATCCCGCCCCATCGGCATAGGGACAATCCTGCGGTGTAGAGGGGAGAGGAGGGACCCCAACTGTCGGGCCCAGCCCCAGACCCCCTCTGCTGCGCTCTCCAAAAGCCCACCCCAGCTGCCCTGGCCGAGATCACTCCCCAGCGCCCTCTGCCCTTGGCCCCTCTCCCTCTGACACTGCCTGGAGCTCCCCCCTGACTGCCTCTGGCCTCCTCTTACCCCAGACTCTGAACCCAGTGGATCATGGATTGCTGATGCAGCCAAGGGGTCTGAGGAGGGGGAGAACCCGGGGCGGGGGGACGGGGCTGCCCCTGTCGCCCTCCCATCTCTCTCTCTGCCTCTTGCATTTGTTGGGTTTTCTCTGTAAAAGGGGTGGGGGAGTGGGGGGGGTGGCCAGCCAGGAACCACAGTGTTCTTATCTTTGGCTTGGATCCAGCCCCAGGGGCGCCCCTGAAGTTGGGCTGGTCCCCCGGCCTGCTCTGCTCCGTCCACCGTGAGCTCCCAGGACTTCGGGCTCCCGGGACTCCCAGGATTCAGGCGGAGGAGCGGGCAGCAGGAGCCATCTCCAATAGCGCTGTACCGGGAAGTGATGCTGGAGACCTACGGGAGTCTTGCCTGCCTGGGTGAGGAGCGCCCTGGTGCACTCTGCTCCCCATTTTGGCCAAACTGGGTGAGCAGACACCAGTGGCAGGGACTAGGCTGGTCCTTCTGCCCACTGCTCGGACCCTTGTGTCCCCCCCTAGATCCAAGAACAGCTGCAAAGGAGAGAGGTCCCCTCGGGGTGCCCCCTGCATCCACCTCCTTGGCAGGACCCGGCACCAAGCATGGCCTTGGTGTGTTGGCTGGGAGCCAGAGAGACGGGATCCAGAAGTTTTCAAATCTCTAGCTCCCGTTTGTGCAGCTGCAGCAATAGCAGCTTTTGGCATTTATGGAGCGCCTGCTGTGTGCATAGCCCTTTCCATGGGGTGGTTCATTTGGATCTCAGCCCTGGAGGTGGGTGCCCTCCTGTCCCTATTTTACAACAAAAGCAGAGGCAGGCAGAGGCCCAGGCTCATCCAGCTAGAATGTGCCTGTGGGGGACTGAACTAGAGGCCAAAGCTAACTGAGAGGGGGCTGGGTCAGACCCTCCCCCAGCACTCTCCCCTTTTCAGTGAGCAGGACTGGCAGTCTCCAGAGGCCCGGAGGTCTTCCAGTTGGAGAGTGAGGAAGCCCCTTGGACACCTGAAGGAGCCGGCCCCAGGAGTGGCAGTGCAGGTGAGTGAGAATCCTTAGGCTGTGCCCTCCAGAGCTTTATGGGTATTGTGGCCCCTCGGGAGCCCCACATGGGAGGGGCTATGGCACTCACAATAGGGTTGAGGGAGCCGGCCCTGCAGCTGGTAGGATTTGCATTTCCGCCTTTTTAATACTGGCCTGGTGTGCTTCCCTGTGTGCCAGTCTGCTGGGCGCATGTGGCCTACACCATTGTCAACCCGGCCAACCCCCAGGCTGAGTACCCCGGGTGCTCAATAGAAGAAATGAAAATACAAAAAAAGAAATTAAAATACCAAAAATATCAAAAAAAATATAAAACTCAGCGATGAGTTTGACACCCCACTCTGTGCCCTCACCTTCCTCCCCCCGGCCCCCGGCACAGAGAATCTGGTGAATCAGGGACAGGATGTAACTTCTTAGAACCCGTGCCCAAGGGGTATGGGGGGTAGAGATGAGCCACTTATATAATGATGCTGGAACCTCTGGGACAGGCAGCTATGAAGCCAGGGCCAGGGATGAAATCAAGAAGACCTGGGTATAAGTCCTGTCTTTGACACTTACCATGTGACCACAAGCCAGTCACTGAGCCTCAGTTTCCCCCTCTATAAAATGTGCCTCAGTCTTAGGATTCTGTGAGGCCAAAATGGAATAAAGTGAGAGACTGAAAGCACGAGGTAAATGTCGATTGCCATTTTAACAGTCATAGACATGATAGTTGGCATTTCTGCCTGGCACATAGTAAGCACTGCATACATGCTATTATTATTCCTTCTAATCCATTTTACAGATGAAAACACTGAGGTAAATGGAAGTGAAGGGACTTTCCAAAGTCACCTTTGCATTCAGGTTTTCCTAACTCTAGGCCTGGCACTCTGTACCCTGTGGTGCCCCCTTTTAACCTCTAATGATCATCTTCTTGCCCACCCTGATGGCTGTTAGCCAAGGCAGAACCGAATTTTTATTTTGAATCAGATTAGGCCTTCCTGGATTAAATGTGTTTCATGTAAGCAACATGTAGTTTGTTTTGCCTTTTAATCTAGTCTGTCTCTTTTTCCTTTTATTGGGGAGTGACTTCCATTTCCATTTAGCATTACATTTGTAGGTTTACATTAGCCATTCTACCAGAAAAAAATAGAGACCTTTATTATTCTGACTTTTATTATCAATCCAGACTTAACAAAACTTCTCCAAATACAGGTTCTCTGTCTCCTGTGAGTAATCATGTGAGTTTCTTTAACTGAGATTCTAGGTTCCTCCATTTAATATGATTCTTTTCCCTTTTGCTCTTGTTTTTGTGTCTGTTTATTTTACCTCCCCTATTTCTTTAAGAAAAAAAAAAGCCTGCAGTTTCTAGTGATTTAACCAATACAGCATTCTGCATGTTATTTTTTTAAGCAAATTTGTTAAAAATTGGGTAATATATGTTTTATGCTAGGAGGCTTATTTGTTGTTCTTAGATTTCTTTTGAGTCAATCTCTCTCATCTTTTCAAAATCGTTTTCCATCTTCTGCTTTCCCAGACCATACTGAGTTTTGTTAGGGGTCGGGTATCCAAAGACAAAATGAAATGCAATCCTTGCGTACTCTTGGGAAGCGCGCATTCTACCGGAAGGATTTTGTTTTCACCAACCCTGTGATTTAATGGGAATTTCCAGTGAGGAAGCTCCCTGTAGTGAAGCAATGGCACCTTCTTTGTAACTTCCATTATTTTTTCTAGACTACAAAATTTGAAAATTGTTTTCTTTAATAGAAAAGATAGACTAAGGAGAGCAGGGGAACAGGGTTATCTCTTCTCTCTCTCTCTCTCTCTCTCTCTCTCTCTCTCTCTCTCTCTCTCTCCCCCCCCCCCCCCCAACTTTTTGCTTCCAGATGGGGAGGTGACACTTGAAGCCAAGGAATCTGCTAACATGGAGATGTTGGTTGAAGAATCATCTCAGAAAGGCTGCACCAGGGATTATCTCTCTGGCTCCAGTTTGGAAGAAGCTTCCAAAGCTGCTGTTAGGTTGGGGAAGCAGAAGACCAATGAAGACAAGCCGTTGAGGCAAGTTTAAGGCAGCTAACAGGAATCTTCAGTAAATATGGTGGGATCTTTTCTCTTAGATCAGCCTTTTGTCCAAAGCCACCCTTGTCAATGGGAAAGAATCTCTACAAATATGGCAGGAGCTCCTCTCTTAAATCAGCCTTTTTTTTGTCCATATTCACCAGTGTCAGTGGGAAAGGATCTCCATAAATACGGGGCTCAGAGGAAGAACTTGAGAGGTTTCTCAGAGCTAGGTAAAGGTGCCAGGTGATGATGCTGATAAAGTAAAAGAGGGAGTATTGTTTATTATTATTATTATTATTAACATTTTCATAGTACTTGGGGGTTTCTTATTAAAGTCTCACAACCACCTTGGGAAGGAAGTGCTATGATTATTCCCATTTTACAGATAAGGAAACTGAGACAAGCAGAGGCCTCCCTGATTTCAAGTATCTGCTTTCCCCATTTTGCCACCAAGCAGCTCAGTTATGCATACAAATAATATTTCAAGTGGAAAATTCTACATTTAGAATTTCCAATATTATCTAGTTCATCCTACCACAACCAACTCATTTTGCAAACTATTTAAATTAGCCTCCAAGAAGTGAATTGACTAGCTCATGTCACCATGTAGGTGACAGGGTCAGCATTTGAACCCCGACCTTCAAGCTCCAGATCCTGCAGTCTTTCAATTGCACTACAACCCTGAAATTATAATTCACAACTTTTTTTTATTTTATTTTATTTGCATAACATATGTGTGGATAATTCTTCAACAATAACCCTTACATAGCTTTCCGTTACAAATTTTTCCCCCCAACTCCCCACCCCTCCCCTAGATGGCAGGATATCCACTACGTGTTAATTATGTTAAAATATTGGCAAATCGAATATATGTATACATATTTCCAAACTTATCATTGTTGTGCAAGAAAAATCTTATCTACACAAATGATATATCAGATAAAGGAAACACAATGTAAGCAAACATCAGTCAAGGAGTATGAGAATGTTATGTTGTGGTCCACATTTCACATCCCTCTCTCTGGGTGTATATGGCTTTCTTCAGTAAACAATTAGAGGTGGTTTGAAACATTTCATTGTTGAAGAGAGCCATGTCCATCAGAATTGATCGTCATATAGTACTGCACAACTTTTTTTTTTTAACAAAATAGAATACACTCTAACAGGAAATCGAATAAAAATCACTAATTAAGTCATTAACCCACAGTTCATCTATTCCTCCTTATTGTAGGATTCATCCTGGAGAGAAACCCCTTCAATGTAGTGAGTGTGGGATGAGCTTCCGCCACAACTCGCAGCTTTCTCGGCACCAGGGGATTCACACTGGAGAGAGGCCCTACGAGTGCAGTGAGTGTGGGAAGGCCTTCAGGCGGAACACCCAGCTTTCTCGACATCAGAAGATCCACACTGGAGAGAAACCTTACGAATGCGAGGAGTGTGGGAAGGGCTTCCTCGAGAGCAAGCAGCTCTCCCGGCACCAAAGGATTCACACCGGAGAGAAGCCCTATGGCTGCAGTGAGTGTGGGAAGGCCTTCAGCAGGAGCACGGGACTCACAGAACACCAGAGGATTCACACCGGAGAGAAGCCTTACACGTGTGGCGAGTGTGGGAAGGCCTTCCGAGAGAGCAAGCAGCTCACTCGGCATCAGAGAGTCCACACTGAAGAGAAGCCCTACGAATGTGACGAGTGTGGGAAGGCTTTCCGCTGGAGGACAGAACTTACTTCCCATCGAAGAATTCACACTGGAGAGAAGCCCTATGAGTGCAGCGAGTGTGGGAAGGCCTTCCGCCTGAGTGCCCACCTTGTCCAGCACCGGAGTATCCACACCGGAGAGAAGCCTTATGAGTGTAGTGTTTGTGGGAAGGCCTTCCGCTGGGTCATGGGACTGACCTCTCACCACCGGATTCACACTGGAGAGAAGCCCTACGAGTGTGGCGAGTGTGGGAAGGCCTTCCGCTGGAGGACGGTTCTCACTTCTCATCACAGGATCCATACAGGAGAAAAACCATTTGAGTGTCGTGCATGTGGGAAGGCTTTCCGCCTGAGCAAGCATCTTATTCAGCATCAGAGAGTTCACAGTGAAGCCTTTTGAATGGCAACGCCTTAGGAAGCGAATGAACAAGAAGACCTCATCCAGGATGCCCGCGGAAATGTGGAGAATCCAACCTTGGGGAAAACCCTTTGGATAAAGAAGTCCCCTCTCTGTGTCCCGCATCAGTTGGTTGGGTTGGTTTTTTTCAGGTCCTTAGATACCTGCCAACCCCATCGCCTGTACTTGCATGAGAACTACCACTGATGGGCACTTGCTTCCTCAAAACCACTCCTCAGGCATCTTCAGAAGCATTATCCTTGCTCTTCCCCTTTCCTTCTGATAGAGAGGAAGAAGTATTCTTTCTCTTTGCTGAAGCCAAGTTGCCTGCTCCATCTAAGGCCCTTCTTCTCTCTGAGGGCCTTCTTCCAGTGGTCACTGAGGTCTTGTGTGTGTGTGTGTGTGTCTGTCTGTCTCCATCCCTCTCTGTGTCTCCTGTATCTTCCCACCTGCCTTCAGATTGATCAGCCAGAAAGAGCTCCTTCAAGCCTAGTTTCTTTCTCAGCCCTTTACTGAAGTTCCTTTAGCAGAGTCTTTTGTGAGATTCTCATCACTCCACACATTGACTGTTGATGGGAGGGGTTCCTTATCCTCCTTTGCCCTTTGGTGTTTGACATCGTTGCCCACCCCCTCGCTTCCCTTTGAAGCACACTTTCCTTCTCCCATGCTGGTAACCATTCCCTCTCGTTCGCTTCCTGGTTCCCGGTGTTATTCACACCCCCTTAAGTTTGGTGTCCCCCAAGGATCTCCCCTTGGCCCTCTACTTCAGTTACTTTGTTTTTTAGAAATCTCATTCACTACTATTATAAAGATTAAGAAAAAATTGCATGATTTGTAGGGGTGTAGAGAAAGGCTGATAATAGCATCCAGGAAAACTCAACGAATGGAACCACTGTGTATTTTTAGGGACAGTTACCAAGTTTATGCCTAGGGACCCATTGAGCTGTTTGTGAGTGTTTAATAATTGTCAGGGACTGGGTTTGGTGCTGGGGATACCAAAACACCCCCTCTCTTTCACCTTTCACGTCCTGGGTCTCCCTATCCCTGCCAATGTCCTAGAATGGGCCCCCCTCCCTCATGTGGGGGATGCTGCAAAATAGTTGTTTCCTTCCTGGCCTCCCTCCAGTCTGTGCCTCATATTCTGCTGGTCTACTCTTCCTTAACATAGATCTAAATTTGAGATTCTTTTTTTAAATTAAAGCTGTTTATTTTCAAAATATACATAGATAGTTCAAAACATGCAAATGTGTTCCACATTTTTTCCCTCCTTTCCCCTCTCTTACTCCCCTAGCTGGCAAGTAATGCAATATAGGTTAAACATGTGTAATTCTTCTATCCGTATTTCCACAATCCTCTTGCTGCACAAGAAAAATGAGATAAAAAAGGAAAAAATGAAAAAGAAAGAAAAATGAAAGCATAAAAAAGGTGAAAATGCTGTGTTGTGATCCACACTCAGTCCCCACAGGCCCCTCTCTGGGTGCAGATGGCTCTCTCCTTCACAAGTCTATTAGAACTGGCCTGAATCACCTGGCAATTGGAAAGAGCCACATCCATCAGAATTAATCATCGTATCATTTTGTTGCTGTCTATAATGATCTCCTGGTTCTGCTCACTTCACTGAGCATCAGTTCATGCAAGTCTCTCCAGGCCTCTCTGAAATCATCCTACTGGTCGTTTCTTATAGAGCAATAATATTCCATAATATTCATATACCATAATTTATTGAGCCATTGATGGGTATCCTTTCAGTTTCCAGGTTCTAGCCACTACAGAAAGGGCTGCTACAAACATTTTTGCACATGTGGGTCCCTTTCCTTTCTTTGAGATCTCTTTGGGATATAGGCTCAGTAGAAACACTGCTGGATCAGAGTTGATAACTCTTTGGGCACAATTCCAAATTGCTCTCCAGAATGATTGGATCCGCTTACAACTCCACCAACAATGTATGGAGAGAAACCTTATGGATGTAATGAATGTAGAAAGACTTTTCACCTGAGCACACAACTAACAATTCATAGTGGAGAGAAATCTATATAGTGAATGTGACAAGGCTTTCTGCCAAAGTTCACAGCTTACTGGAGAAAAACCTTATGAATGTAATGAGTGTGGGAAGGCTTTCTGCATTAGCACATACCTTAATCTACATCAGAAAATTCATATAATGAATGTGAGAGGGCTTTCAAGGAGGCTAGAGATCTTATTATCAGAAAAATTCATCCTTGAGAGAAAGCTTGTGATTGTAATGAATATAGCAAAGCCTGCCTTTAAACAGGATTTATCCAATATCGGGAAATTGATAATGGAGAGAAACTTTGTGAATATAATGATTGAAGGAAAGCTGCTGCAGAGTAAAATGTCTTTTTCATCATCTGTTCATAGTAGTGAAAAAATTCATATAATGAATTTGGGAAAAGCCTCAACCCAAATAAGTAGCTTACTGACTTTGAGGAAGTTCCAACTGGAGAAAAAGCTGATTATTAAGATTTCCATAATTTTGAAGTTGTAAAGGACTTCAAAGGT
Organism: Myrmecobius fasciatus; assembly: GCA_023553655.1. Classification (NCBI taxonomy): domain Eukaryota; kingdom Metazoa; phylum Chordata; class Mammalia; order Dasyuromorphia; family Myrmecobiidae; genus Myrmecobius; species Myrmecobius fasciatus. The sequence goes on from JAJPUD010002772.1 coordinate 22,832, forward strand.
CATCTAGTCACAGAGGCATTTGAGAGTTGGACGTTTTCTCAGCATCTATTCCAGTCCAGACACAAGGCATTCCCACTATAATATATTAAATGTGGTCATCCAGTCTGTTTGAAAACCTCAAAGGAGGGGGAACTTACCACTTCTCATGGCAGGGCATTCTTTTGGGTGGCTCTAATTATTACAATTATTTCTAATATCAAAACTAAATTGATCTCTTTGCAGCTCCAACCCATTGGTGCTTATTCAACTTGTCCATGACACACACAAAAAGAGAATCTTTGCTCTAGCAGCATGTCCCACATTTTCTACTTTTCAGGTTGATTTAGCACCTTTTTGTAAAATTCAAGAAGCTACTTTGCTTCTATTAAATAAGCCTATTGAAGTGCCTACTTTGTTCTAAGCATTGTTCTAGGTATTAGTGATACAAACACTAAAAATGTAACAGCTCCTTCTTAAAAAGTTCTTACAGTGTATAATATGCAATATCTACATAGATAAGTAGGAAATACAGGTCACAATTATACTCAAAACAAAAACATTAAAATCCAAATATCTCAAGAGATGCAGAAAGATCTTTAACATGTATTGGGCAAAGATAGGTGAGTAGATGATCAGTGTACCTTTTGGAAATATACCAGGTCAGCTTGTAGGTCCTCAAAGATAGTTTCTCAGGAGCTGAAATTATGAAGAATAACAAGTTTCCTTAGGACAAAGTGGTTTGCAGGTGGTGTTGAGATAATTCCCTTAGAATTCAAGTGCTTTATCAGATTACTGAACCTCTAAACTTGGTTCTGTGAGGATTAAAATTATCCCACCTAGGCCTAGCTTTGCCAGACCTAAAGCTATATTATAAAGCAGCGGTCATCAAAACCATTTGGTACTGGCTAAGAAATAAAGTAGTCGATCAGTGGCATAGGGTAGGATCATAGGACAAACCAGGCAATAACTATAGCAGTCTAGTGTTTGATAAACCCAGAGATCCTAGCTTTTGGCATAAGAACTCACTATTTGACAAAAACTGCTGGGAAAATTGAAAACTAGTGTGGAAGAAATTAGGGCTTGTTCCACACCTACCACCACATACCAAGATAAGATCTAAATGGGTTCATGATTTAGATATAAAGAGTGATATTATAAGCAAATTAGAGGAACATAGGATAGTTTACCTCTCAGATCTGTGGAGAAGGAAGGAATTTGTGTCTAAAGAAGAACTGGAATGCGTAATTGAAGATCAGATAGATAATTTTGATTATATTAAATTAAAAAGGTTTTGTACAAACAAAACTAATGCAGACGAGATCAGGAGGGAAGCAATAAAGTGGGAAATCATTTTTATATTTAAGAGTTCTGATAAAGGCCTCATTTCTAAAATATATAGAGAACTGACTCAAAGAATTTAAGCCACTCTCCAATTGATAAATACTCAAAGGATATGAACAATTTTCAGATGATGAAATTAAAACTTTCTAGTCATATGAAAAGGTGCTCCAAATCACTATTGATCAAAGAAATGCAAATTAAGACAACTCTGAGATATCACTACACACCTGTCAGATTGGCTAAAATGACAGGAAAAGATAATGACAAATGTTGGAAGGGATGTGGTAAAACTGGGACACTAATACATTGTTGGTGGGACTGTGAATGGATCCATTCTGGGGAACAATCTAGAACTATGCTCAAAAAGTTATCAAACTGTGCATACCCTTTGACCTAGCAGTGTTTCTACTGGGCCTATATCCCAAAGAGATCTTAGAGGAGGGAAAGGGACCCACCTGTGCAAGAATGTTTGTGGCAGCCCTTTTTGTGGTGGCTAGAAACTGGAAGCTGAGTAGATGCCCATCAATTGGAGAGTGGCTGAATAAATTATGGTATATGAAGTCATGGAATATTGTTCTGTAAGAAACGACCAGCAGGACGATTTCAGAGAGGCCTGGAGAGACTTGCATGAACTGATGCTAAATGAAATGAGCAGAACCAGGAGATCATTATACACAGCAACAACAATACTATATGATGATCAGTTCTGATGGACATGGTTCTCTTCAACAATGAGGTGATTCAAACCAGTTCCTATTGTTCAGCGATGAAGATAATTATATGCATCCAGAGAGAGGCCTGTAGGAACTGAGTGTGGACCACAACGTAGCATTTTAATGCTTTCTGTTGATGTTTTCTTGCATTTTGTTTTCCTTCTTATGTTTTTTTTCTTTCTCTTTCTAGATCTGATTTTTCTTATGCTGCAAGATAACTGTATAGATATATATACATATATTGGATCTATTTATTTATTTTAACATATTTAACTGTATTAGACTACCTTCCATCTTGGGGAGGGAATGGGGGAAAGGAGGGAAAAATATGGAACAGAAAGATTTGCAAAGGTCAGTGTAGAAAAATTATTAATGTGTTCTGTAAATAAAAAGCTTTAATAAAAAAATACTCTGTCACTTTAGGTATAAACAACAAAACAATAATCAAACCCCATTTTATAGCATTTACTGATTTCCAGGTGCAAGTGCTCACACTGAAATTTTATAAACAGTTCTCACAAAACCGGTTTCAGCTGGCTCTAGCACATACATTTAAGAGTTCTGTCCAACCTACTGTGTTTTCGTCCTGCTGTGTTTTCTTCCAGCATGTTAGGGGTGCCAGTAGAGACCTTTAGCTGTCTGTCCCTCATTCTTTGGTTTTACCATGGGACAGTCCTTCTATTTTTCCTTGCATAAAATTCCTTATTGGATATATGGTGCATCCTGTTCACACCCACCACATGCGTCTCCTCCAAGACACTCATTTTTGGTGCTTCCCAGGTAGTAGCCAAATCCCACTCATGAGCAAGTCAATTCATCACCCCATGGGATGTCATTGGTCCTCTTCAAAATCAAAGGATGAACAATAATGACAAGTGTTCCTCATCTGGTTGTCATATAACTGTATGAGTAAAATATTCCCAGTAGAGGTTGCTATGAAGACAATTTAGAGCAATTTCCACCACCTCCCAGAACCCTCTCCACTCAAGAGAAATGGACAAAATTTATTCAGTTTTCCTTCTTTCTTTCTTTTTCTATCTATCTGAGAGATTGTCTATAAAAATTTTCCCCCAATTTTCTTCATTCCTTCTATTCTTACTCTATATATTTAATTTATACAAGAAAATTTTAATTTAAGGCAATCAAAATGATCCATTTTGCACTTCAGCAATGCTCTCAACTTATAATATTAGTTTAAGGTCTGTTCCTACTGAATCTGCTTCCTTTATATCTTTCTTCTCCTTGGTTTCTTTGAAGTTCCTGACCTTTTGTTCTTCCAAATGAACTTTGTTATTCAATTTTTTTTTCTAACTCAGTAAGATAATTTTTTAGTAATTTAGGGTTAGGGTTATGGCATTAAATAAATAGATTAGTTAGGTAAAATTATCATTTTTATTATATTGACTTTAATCTACCCATGAACAATACATATTGCTTCAATTAGTTAGATCTATATTTATTTATATGAAAAGTGGTTTATGTTTATGTTCATATGGTTCCTGTGTCTATTTTGGCAGGTATATTTTCAGGTATTTTATATTGTTTAGTTATTTTTAAAATTTATTTATTTTTTAATACACATTGCTTTATGAATCATGTTGGGAGAGAAAAATCAGAACAAAAAGAAAAAACCATAGGAGAGGAAAAAAAAAAACAGAAAAAAGAAGTGAACTTAGCATGTGTCAATTTACATTCAATCTCCATTGTTCTTTTTCCATATGCAGATGGCATTTTCTATCCAAAGACTATTGGGATTACCTAGGATGCTTCATTGTTTTTAAATGATCTAAAACAATATTGAATTAAATTGTTTACACACAGTGTAGTTTTCCTATTTTTTTCTCTTTTGATTACTTTTTTTTAGCTTTAATTTTGTCTGAGCATGATTTCTACCACCCCTGTTTTATTTGAATAATAAATTCTACTTTTGACCTTTATTTTATCTTTGTGTGGGTCTTTCATTTTTATAGCATTTCCTGAAAGCAACATGCTGTTGTATTCAAATTTTTAATCTGATATCAGTTTCCATGTTATGGTTAAGTTCATTTCATTTATGTAATAATGGCTTTTTTATTTTTTAAAAAAATACATGCAAAGATAGTTTGCAACATTCACCCTTGCAAAATTTTTGTGTTCCAGACTTTTCTCTTCCTAAAACGTGTGCAATTCTTCTAAACACATTTTCATATTTCTCATGTTCAAGAAAAATCAGATGAAAGGGGGAAAAAAACAAGCAAACAATAACAACAAACAAAAAAGTTGTAAGTACTATGCTTTGATCCACATTCAGTCTCCATAGTTCTCTCTCTGGGACCAGATGGCTCTTTCCATTACAAGTCCCACTTACATTCTAAGCTATATACTTGCTGTGCATTTTCTTCCTTTCTATTTTTCTTCATTATCCTTCTCACCCTATTTATACCTCATCTAACTCTTCTGCTTTGCTTCTACCCACTCCATTGCCCTCCTATTCCTTAACTTACTCATTTCTCCAAGAGTCCCTCTCTTATCCTGTCCTTCAACCTTTGCTCTCCTATTTTTTTTCTGAATTTAGAAGACTTTTATACTCTTCCAGATGTATATATTTGCATGAGGCAATTACTCCCTTTTACATCTCACTAGTTTTATTTTTTAAGAATCACCCCATCATACTTAGCTCACCCCAAGTCTTTCTTTTAAAACTATCCAAATATTGATGACAGTCATAAAAGTACTGATAATCACCAGTACAATACACTATGACCAAGTGGGATTTATATCAGGATTGCAGAGCTGGTTCAATATCAGAAAAACTATAGGGATAAGCTAGAACCATTCCCAGTAGGATCAAGGGTGAAACAATGTTGCCTATTATCACCACTATTATACAATATTGTACTAGAAATGTTAGCTTTAGCAATAAGAGAAGAAAAAGAACTTGAAGGCGTTACAGAAGGTAATGAGTAAACAAAGCTATCATTCCTTGCAGATGATATGATGGTATATTTAGACAATCTTAAGAGAATCAACTAAAAATATACTAGAAAAAAGAATTTTAGCAAAGTTGCATGTAAATCATTGGCATTTCTATTACCAAAAAACAAAAAAAAAAAAAAACAAAACCCCAACCAAAAAACCCAGCAAATAGAAATAAAGATAGAAAGAGAAATCCCATTTAAAATAACTGTAGATAATATAAAGTATCTGGGACTCTACCTGCCAAGACAAAGTCAGGAACTATATGAGAACAATTACAAAACACTTTTCACACAAATAACATTAGATCTAAACAACTGGAAGAATATCAAGTGCTCATAGGTAGGCCAAGCTAATGTAATAAAAAAAATGACAATTCTATCTAAATGAATCTACTTATTCCATGTCATACCAATCAAATTGCCAAGAAATTACTTTTTAGAACCAGAAAAAAATAACAAAATTATTTGGAAGAACAAAAGGTCAGAAATTTCAAGGAAATTAATGGGAAAAAATGCAAACAAAGATGGCTTAGCAGTACCAGACCCTAAGGCTATCTTACTCTAAAGAAAGTAGCAGGGGAAGAGGATATGAAAAAGGGGGATGGAGATAAAATATACTGGGGGAGGGGATGGTCAGAAGCAAAACACTTTTGAGGAGGGACAGGGCAAAAGAAGAAAGAGAATACATTATATGGGGGGGTGTCGGTAGAATTGTAGAGGGCCAATATTAAATAAGTCCATGTTCAGGAAGCATCTGATCCACATATTACTTGAGACCTCCCCTTTGTAAGGGCTCGTAGTTCAAAGAACTGTGCAGCATCAACCATAATAATGAATGAAAGACATGCTCAAGATAAACAGGATAATCTTGGTGAAGAATGCATGTGACAGGAACAAGGCATCACAAACTATACCATTGACCACTCTGTGATGATAGGTACCTTGTAACTGCTATTTACGATCGTGTTGTCGTTACTGCTAGTTACTGTTTAAGTTAATGTCAAAATGGTCTATACATTAATCCTGGAATATACCCAGCACTGCCTGGAGACATCTGGTGTTAATGCAATACTAGTTTAATTCTGGTTTTAGTACACTAGCTGAATCCTGGTATTAATGTAATACTAGCTTAAAGAGTATATAAACTCTGGCTCTCAAATTAATAAGTGGACTGCTAGACAGATTCCCACCTGGCTCATGCATCTTCCTATCCATACTCATCCTATTCACTGGAACTGGACGCCTACGGGGAATAGTTAGCAATAGTGATTGTGAAAAGAATTTTGAAGAAAATTTCTCTGATGAAGACTTCATTTTCCAAATGTATAGGGAACTGAGTCAAAATTATAAAAATTAAGAGTCATTTCCCAATTGATAAATGATCAAAAGATATGAGCTATTTTCAAAGGGCTATAAAATTATGCGTATCTTTTGACCTAACAGTACCACTACTAGGCATGAATCTCAAAAGAGATTTTAAGAAAAAGGAAAAGAACCTATATGTACAAAAATATTTAAAGCAGGTCTTTTCTCAGGGCAAATAACTGAAAATTGAGGAGAGGCCCATCAACTGGGGAATGACTGAATAAATTGTGGTGTATGATTATGATGGAATATTATTGTTCTATGAGAAATGATGAACAGGATGCTCTCAGAAATCCTGGAAAGTCCTTCAGGAAGTCAAGCAAATTGAAATATACTATGTACAAAGTAATAGCAGTATTATGGGATGATCAACTGTCAATGACTTTTCTATTCTCAGCAACACAACTAATCCACAACTACTTTGAAGGCTTTATGATGAAAAATGTAATCCATACCAAAGAAAGAACTGATTGTGTCTGAATACAGATTGAAACAGACTGCCACCAAAGGGCATCATGACACACAAAAGTGTTAAGAATCCCTGTCTGAATCTCTGAAGTTGGAGACTTTTATAAAATAATCTTATCTTCCCAAGCAGACAGCTAGCTTTGCCTTTGGGTGAGAGGCAGAGGGGGAACAGAGACCACAAAAAAGGTCCATGCTGAGCTAGTCCCCAGTGGCTAGATAAAAGTTTCTAAGGCTGAAGTTGCCTTCCAATCCCAGTTGTCCCCAGAACTTGTTTTTGCAGAATTGGCTTGGAGGTTTTTGCACTTTACTCAGGCAGAACCTGAACCTCCAAATCCTGGAAGGCAGGTCTTTCCTGGGAATCTTACCAAATTGCCTTGAAGAGCAACTTCTTTACTCTGACTTTCATTTCCCCTGCTCTATGTTCCTTCTGAGATGATGATCTCTCTCTCTGTCTCTCTCTCTCTCTCTCTTTCTCTGTCTCTGTCTCTCTCCTCTCTCTCTCTCTGTCTTTCTGTCTCTCTCTCTCTCCCACTCCCTCTCTCTTTTTGCTGAGGAAATTGTGCCCAGGGTCACATAGTTAAAAAAGTGTTGTGTCTAAGGCCACATTTGAATTCGGGAGGATGAAGAACAGGGTTAGGGGTCATAAAACAGAGGGAAAGATGGGATTGTAGTAACTTGCAGCAAGACTTGGCTGGCTTCCAAGACTGGAAGTTGTAACTCTTCCCACTTTGGGAACAGAGTCAAGTACCAGGAGATCAGGACTGGAGGGTAAGAGAAAAAAGAGGAGACGTGAAGAGAGAGGGAGTGGTTGTCTCGAGGCAGCACCATGGACAGGGCAGTTAGCGCTGGCAACATCCGTGGTGGTCTTCTTCCAGTCTGAGATGGCCCTAAGTGCAGAGGTCTGAGGCTGTGCCACTTTGTCTGGTAGATAGGAGGAGCACTGGGAGAAAGCAGACAAAGAGGAAGGGGCTCCTGGACCCAATATAGTGAAGCCATTTCTATCCTCTTCAAGAATGAAGGAAAGCAGCCAGTGCCTAACTTATTGGCAGAGTTTATTCTGGTAAAGGATACAACTGAGGGATTTAAGATTTCTCATCACACTGTGGCTGGTCCCACATTACAGTCCCAGATTACAGAACCTGTTGCATCTTAGTTTGCAGAGCGAGGGCATAGGACAACTCTGAGAACATGTAGGAAGGGTGACTTCCTGGCACAGGGGTGGCAACCTCTCCATCCAAGCAGACTGTTAGAGAATAAGAAAAAGAAGACAACTCTCTCCTCTTAAGATTGCACTACAGACCTTCTCTACCATGCCCTGGAAAAACCTGCATCCTGGTAGCTCACTCCATCCCTGGAACTCACATGTGAGAAGGATCTTCCGCTCCTGCGGCTTCCCCCTCTGATTGGATGGCTTCTCCTAGAACTCAGAGTAACCAGGCTACACTCCAACTTTCTCTACCATGCTCCTGCACAGGATATCCCCTCTCCTTTAAGTTTCCTTTTATGTATTGGCTCCCCCGTTAAGACTGTAGCTCTTTTGGGGCCGGGACTATGATTCTTTCTTCTGGTACTTGCATTACCAGCACTCAGTTATTGTGTAGCATATAGGGGGGTGCAACAAGTGCTTATTGACTGATTGGTTAAGGAATTTCAGAGTTCATAAATATGAAAATAAAACATTCATGAGCAATAGGAAGATGGAGTATGGCCATGTCAAGAAGAGTCAAGATGTGGTTAGTACATTTGAGTAGTCAAATAATTAACTGCCTCTGGGGATTTTCAACAGCAGAGGGGGTTTCATAAGTTACTCGGTCCAGCAGCAAAATAGCCAAGTGTTTCCAGGTTAAGGAATGCTTTAAGGAAGCAAAGCTTTGTGCCTATATCCAAGGGCAGCAAGTTGAGAAGAAGAGTACATTAAATACTGAGGGGGGATTAACACTCTCCCCCAAAGACCATGTCATTAAAAGTGACTAGAAGAGTCGGAGAAAATGTGTCCAATCAGGAGCAAAGAGAGACCAGTTGAAGACAAAGAAAAAATGTAGAAAGAAGAAAGTCACAAGAAGAAAGAGAAATAGCTTCAAGATATAGAACTATTTGAACTAAATAAAAGACTGAAATAAAGAATATCACATGGCTTCAAAAAAGGAACTTCAAGAAGCAGCAACTGTGAATTGACCCAATGGTCACTAATATTCTGCTTTTCCTCCCCAACCTCTCTGCTGACCTCCAGTCACATCTCTAGCTGCCTCTCAGATATCTTGAACTGGACAACCAGTGACCATCTGAAATTCAACATGTCCAAAACTTAGGTCATTAGCTTTGCCCCAAACTCTCCACAATGCTCTTTCCCTGAGTCATCTCCCTATTAATGACTTTGGCAGCTGGGGAACCACAGTATATAGAATGGTGGACCTGGAGTCGGAAAGAATTGAGTTGAAATCCAGTCACAGACACTTCCTAGTTGTGTGAATTTGAGCAAATTTTTCATTCTGTTTCTTCATCTGTAAAATGGAGATAGCGTCCACTTCACTGAGTTGCTGACAGGGTCAAATAAAATTCTAATGGTAAAGTACTTAGCAAAGTGTCTGCCACATTGTAAAGATTATACATATGCTAGGTCTTGCTGTTATTTTTATTGTTACCATCTAGAGCAACACCAGGGGCATCTAGGTGGAGTTGTGTGCATAGAGGGTATGGGGTCAGGAAGATTCATCTTAGTGAGTTCAGCACCTCAGACACAAGTATGTGGGCAATTCAGTTAACCCTGTTTGCCACAGTTTCCTTGTTTGTAAAATGAGCTGGAAAAGGAATGGCAAAGCACTTCAATATGTTTGCCTCTTGGCTCTCTTGAGCCCTAAATGGGTCCACAAACAGTTGGACAGGATTGAAATGACTGAAAATGATGATGACAGTAACAACAGGGCACCCCATCTTCCTAATGCTTCAACTTCCTAACATGTGAATCATCCTAGATTCCTCACTCTCCATATCCATCTGTTACCAAGGTCTGCCCATTTCACCTCTACACTACCTCTGGTCCATTTCACCTCTGCACCATATCTCTAGTCCATTTCACCTCTGCATAACCTCTGGTCCATTTCACTTCTGCACCATATCTCTAGTCCATTTCACCTCTGCATAACCTCTGGCCTATTTCACCTCTACACCACCTCTGATCCATTTCACTTCTGCATCATATCTTTGGTTCATTTCATCTCTCCAACTTGTTTGGTCCATTTCACTCTGCCCCACCTCTGGTCCATTTCACCTTTGCACCACTTCTGCTCCATTTCACCTCTGCACCATCTCTGGTCCATTTCACCTCTGCACCATCTCTGATTTATTTCACTTCTGCACCACCTCAGGTTCATCTCTCCAGCATGTTTTGTCCATTTCACCTCTGCATCACCTCTGGTCCATTTCACCTCTGTACCATCTCTGATCTATTTCACCTCTGCATCACCTCTGGTCCATTTCACTTCTGCACCATATCTCTGGTTCATTTCATCTCTCCAGCATGTTTTGTCCATTTCACCTCTTCAGTATCTTTTCAATACTCCCCATTCTGCTCTCACCATGGGACAGATCCCCCTCACCTCAAACCTGGACTATTTCAATAAATACTTTTCTGGGGAAGGGTATGACTGCCTCAGTTTCTCCCCCATTCGCTATTTAATCAATAAAGTTGTTTTCCTAAAGCACAGGACTAAAACCTACCAACCCTCTCCTCAATAAACTCCAATGGCTCCCTCTCTTTCAAGATCAACCAAATGCTTTCTGTGGCATTCAAAGCCTTTTATAACCTGCTTCCCCTTCTTACACCTTATTCTCCTTCACATACTCTTCAAACACTGGCTTTTTTGATGTTCCACTAAAACACTTCATCCCCAGACTCTGGGCATTTGTCTAGCTTTTCCTCCTCCTTGAAGAAGCTGACAAGAGAGGAGACAACACACTCTATCATGTCCCTATTCCCACCTTGCTACACTAGAGACTTTGAGAAATTTCCCCTTGAAAGGACATCTGAGACTTTTTCAATTGAGCTTTCTCCATTGGGAGAGCTCCTTAATTCTGTATTGTCAGATATAAAAATTATTCGTCTAAGGGATGGACTTTTCAGTTTCAATCCAGCTTCTGGTCATTGTTTCATTAATTGGAGGAGCAGTGCTCCAAAGCTTAACTCTCATTTCACCAAGTGCCAATTCCATAATAAATATATGTAGGAAGTAGCTAAAAAATCCTATTTATTCAAGTCCATAACAAAACAGAAACCAGAGAAAGGATACATTGGAGATCATATACCAGACAATACAGAATGAAGGAATTTGCCCATTGGAAGTGAGGTAATTCAGTTCAACCAAGAGACAGAGAGCTCCGATCTCATCCCAGGGGGAAAAATTTCTCAAAGTCTCTAGGGTAGCAAGGTAGAGATAGAGACATGATAGACTCCTTTCTTGTCAGCTTCTTCCCAGAATCTTATGCTCCCTTAAGCAGCCTGAAGTAAGGTTGGCACCATCCATCAATGTTGTCAAAGTGAAAAGTGCCCAACAGCTTGAAGAAACTGTCTAAAGAAGAGCAGAGTTCCTGATGCTGAGTGAAGTGAGCAGAACCAGGAGATCATTTTTCATGGCAACAACAATACTATATGATGATCAATTCTGATGGACACGACTCTCTGCAACAATGAAATGCTTCAAACCAATTCCAATTGTTCAGTGAAGAGAGCCATATACACCCAGAGAGAGGGAAGTGAAATGTGGACCACAACATAACATTTTCATGCTCTCTATTGACGTTTGCTTGTATTGTATTGATTATTCTTTCTTGTAGATATGATTTCTCCTGCACAAAAATGATGTGTGGAAATAAGTATACATATATTTGATTTCTTAAGTATTTTAACATAATGAACATGTAGTGGACTTCCTGCCATCTAGGGGAGGGGTGGGGACTGGGGGGGGAAATTTGTAACAGAAAGCTTTGTAAGGGTTAATGTTGAAGAATTACCCATACATATGTTTTGCAAATAAAAAGAAAAAAAAAAGAAGAGCAGAGTTCTTGCTCCTCACACAGGCCTGGGGCACTGGTCACCACCACTGAGCAGAAAGTCCTACACTCAGGGACTTAGGGACGCTGGTGACATTCCTCCCCTGAGACAAAACTCTCTGCAGTCCCTAGCAAAGATCAGCTGGGACAGGTCCAAAAACTCATAAATATAAGGCCTAATCACAAATCTTGGTACTGTAAGACTAGGGTGATTTTCCTAGCCTTCCAGGTCATCATCCTTTGGCAAGGCTGACATTAGAATAAACCAATGCACATTAACAGTGCATGCAGTAGACATGTCACCTCAGAGGCCACCAGAGCGACAACATGCCTGTCGAGCAACAAAGCTTGGCCAGCTCATCAAGCCCTCTTGCTTTGTCTAGTCCCGCGTGAGTCTTCGAGGTCCTGGACTATGGCGCGCCAATGCTGCCAGTGGGTTTTTTCAGCAGACACTGAAGCGCTTTGCAGTTTCCTTCTCCAGGGGATGAGAGCAACCAAAGGTTAAGCCTTGCCGGGGTCTCACAGCTGGGAAGTGTCTGAGGTTAGACCCGGTGTTCTGTGCACCGCAGCGCCGCCTAGTGGTCTCGCGTAGCTGGCTAGCAGCCGCAGTAATGCTAGGGACAGACCCACAAAATACAGCTTCATCAGAGGCAGCAACAGAGATGCAAAACAATGGGCAAAGCGACCTCCCTGCAGACGCGCGGAAGCAGCCCCAACCCCCCTCAAGTGCACAGGCCAAAATAAGCAGAGGCTCCTCCAGCGCGCAGGGATTCAGCCGCGTGGCAGCAAGCACGCATTTCACACTTGGTCACTTAGGAGACGCGGGGCAGCCGCCTTCAGGTTTCCCCTGGCCATCTCCATTAGCCGTGGTCTCTCAGCTCCCACCTTGGGCTGCCCAGCAGGACCCCGAGACGCCTGCTTGTCCGCCCCTGGGCTGGCGCCATCAGGGCCTTCCTCCTGGGGGGATGGGGGGGGTCTTTCCCTTGGAGGCTCTAGCAGCCTTAGACTGGGCTTAGTTCTCCACTGGATGCAGACTAAGTCGGTCATTGCCCGGAGCAATGGGACAGTCACTTAAGAGGGACAACACTTTGGAAAGGGGCTGGCCAGGGCTTCCTTTGAGAAATGATGAAGGGGCTTTCGCAGTCCTGCGCTGCTTCCCGTGCCAAGACCCAGCTTTCCAACCCAGATGTTCTAGCCAGGTGCCTGAATGCAGAAGTCAATCAATAAGCATTTATTGTGCCAGGCTAAGCGCCGGGGATACAAAAAGAACATAAGGGAAGAGAGAGGGAACAAAAACAGATGGGCAAAGAGTGACCAGAGGCGATCCGGGGGACCCGGAATGGCTTGAGATCTGCTCTAGAGGAGAGACTTTCCATTATCCGGTTCGCATGGAGGGCACGTTTATTTATAACTTGCTTTCCCAAAGATACAGGGAGGGCCGCGCAGGCCCAAGACCAGGGCAGGAGCGGGTTAGGGTCCTAGCTCGGAGAAGCTCATTTCCAGTCCGTCCCCGCTGCAGAGACAAGGGAAGCAGTAGGGCTCAGTACATGTGTACACCCAAGGACTACGTTTCCCAGAAGGGAGAGCGTGGAGGCTGCGGGCGGGTTTCCGGGCAGGTCTCCGGGCAGGTCTCCATGGCAATGGCACTTCCGCCCCTTAACTGGCAATACCCATCCTGGTCCAGCCTGGCAACCTCGGTTCTGTTCGTCCGCAGCCGTCGCCAGGGCTCGAGCCTTCCGGGGTAAGTGGGAGCCGAGCCCGGGGCCGGAGCCAAGCAGACGGGGAAACCGGGTTAGGTCGGGGTGCCCGGCACCTGTTTTCCAGACCAATAAAGAAAAGTGGGCGTGGTGGCGGGGGGCACTTAGAGAACTGCCGGCCCTGAGGCAGGCGCGCCTGAGCAGTATCACGCCTATCACCACCTCTAGCGCCGCCTTTACTCCATCCCTTGGAGAGAAAGCGTTCCCATTGGCTAGATCTTAGGCCTTGCGAGCCAATCAACAACTTTGCTGCTTCCCCGCCCCTCCTCTTGGGAGAACAGGTGAGGAGCCTTCTTGGAAAAAGGAACAAAGACTGGGAGGGTCCATGGAGCAGTGACACCGCTTATTGGCTCTCATGGCCTCAGGCCGTCCAATGGGCTCGCCGGGCGAGGAGGCGGACTACAGACCTCCCCGAGGCAGGTGCTCCCTCACCTCACCTGCTGTGGGTCCCCAGTGCCTTAGGCAAGACCTCCAGTACAGGCCTCAGTCATCAGTCACTGCCCCCTCTTCTCCCTGCTGTGGCTCTATGGTCCCAGCCCTGTCGGACCCCCAGTGTTAGCCTTCTTTTACCTGGCCATCAATCACTGTCCCCTTCCTCTACCCACTTGGGGTCCCCAGTGCCTTAGGAGAGACCCCAATCCCCGCTGACATCCAGGGCCAGCCTCCTCTTCCTGGGCAACTCCCATGTCCCCCTGACAGACGTTTCCCACACGTCCTTGGCACTTACATAGCCCATGAGGCGAGTTCCGTGTTTGCCCGGGGTGCCTAGGAGGGTGGGCACATAGTACTGCCTTTGTCATGGCTCCTTTCCCTTCTCAGCTCTGCTCTGGCCCCAGAGGAGGAGGCTGGCCATGGCGCCCGCGCTGAAGACCCCGGTGAGTGACCAGCTGTCGTCCTGTGGCTTCTGGGAGCCCAGGGCGCTGCGTGGAGCACTGCCAGGGGAGCTACAAGGAGGCGCTGTGGGGGGCACTGCCAGGGGAGCTACAAGGAGGCGCTGTGGGGGGCACTGCCAAGGAAGAACTGCAGGGGAATTGCCAGGGGCGCTGTAGGGGGCACTGCCAAGAAGGAGCTGCAGGGGAGCGCTGCCAAGGGAGCTGTGGGGAGCGCTGTGGGGAGTTGCTGCCAGGAGGGGAGCTGCCAGGGGGCGCCGCCAGGGGGAGCTGCTAGAAGGCGCTGCCAGGGATGCTGTTTGAGAGCCGCCCCTCACTCTGGGAAGTGAAGATTTCCTGGGTGGGAGACACACCGCCAAGCCTGAGCTCCCAACACCCCCCACCTTGTCCAGACTCCTGCCCACGGACCGACCTCGCTGCCCCGGCAGCAGTTGCTTAGAGGCCAGGCAAGGTCTGCTTTGGAGTCCCATTTCCCAGGGGAAGGGGCCGCAGTTCACAGTGTCCTGTCCTCGGTGCTCGCGGTCCCCAGTGATGGAGCCAGCACTTGAGGGGGGAGGAGCAGAGCAGAAAGATGGTCTCCAGCTAAAGACCAGCCTTTGGTATTTTAGGGATCAGTGACCTTCAGAGACGTGGCCGTGACCTTCACCCCGGAGGAGTGGGGGTGCTTGGACCCCTCCCAGAAGGAGCTCTACCGGCAAGTGATGCTGGAGAACTACAGGAACCTGGTCTGCCTGGGTGAGGGCCCCGCTGCCCTCGGCTGCCTTCCAGAGCCAGTGCCGGGCATGGGGAGGGTTGCTACTCCGGGACCCGCCCAGATGGAAGAAAAGACCTTCTTTGTAGCGTGGGCCCGGTGGCATCCCAGTGGCCCCTCCCTCAAACTCCCGCCCAGAGCCCCGCACCCCTGCAAGGCTCCCTTGGGCCCCCTCCCCTCTCTGGCACAGTTAGGACCTTGACCCCCCCCATCCCCCTTTCTCCAGGAGGACTGGCCCTTCCCAAGCCTGATGTGATCCAGCGGCTGGAGCGAGGGGAAGCCCCCTGGAGGCCGGAGGGAGATGCCCCAGGAAGCAGCTGGGCAGGTGAGTGGGCAGCGAGAGGCCCCCCACCCACGGCCCTCTCTCACCAGTTCCCCGGTTTGGGGAGACGGTCCACGACCCCTGGCAGAAGGGTCCGGCTCCTTCCCTTGTGCACCTTATGCTTCGAGGTGCCAGTTTATCACTATTACATATGATGCGAGCTGATGGTTTTAAATAGATGCTACCGACTATTTTAAGGAAAAGTCCATTAATTCCTATGCTCTCTAATGTTTTTAATAGGAATGGATGTTGGATTTTATCAAATGCTTTTTCTGCATCTATTGAGATTATCATATGGTTTTTGTTAGTTTGGTCATTAATAGAGTCAATTATGTTAATAGTTTTCCTAATATTGAACCATCCCTGCATTCCTGGTATAAATCCTACTTGGTCATGGTGTATTATTCCGGGAATGATTTTCTGTAATCTCTTTGCTAATATTTTATTTAAGATTTTTGCATCAATATTCATTAAGGAGATTGGTCTATAATTTTCTTTCTCTGTTTTTGTTTTACCTGGTTTAGGTATCAGTACCATGTCTGTATCATAAAAGGAGTTTGGTAGGAGTCCTTCATTCCCTATTTTTTCGAATAGTTTATATAATATTGGAGTTAACTGTTTTTTAAATGTTTGGTAGAATTCACATGTAAATCCATCTGGTCCTGGGGATTTTTTCTTAGGGAGTTGATTAATGACTTGTTCTATTTCTTTTTCTGAAATGGGACTATTTAAGTAATTTATTTCCTCTTCTGTTAATCTGGGCAATCTATATTTTTGTAGATATTCCTCCATTTCACTTAGGTTATCAAATTATTAGGTTATAAAAAAAAAAAAGGCCTTGGTTCCCCGGGGGTTGACCCCAAGGCCCTGCCTGGAGCCCTCTCCTCCGGGCTGGCACGGGGGGGAGGGGGGGAGGCTGGTGACGTCATTGGTTTCCCGGATCCGTGCCCAGGTCCCGTCTGCCTCTGAGCCAGCAGCCGGGTGTGAGGTAACACCCTAGAGTTGTTTTCATTTGTTTTTGTTTTAATATAATGATTTTTCCTGTAGTTGTTGCTAGTTTGGGTTTCTTCCCTTGACAACTGCCCGTTCACACCATTTGACTATTTACTGCTCCCAGAATCTCCTCTTATATTTCAGTGTTTGCTGTCTGTGTTGGCTCTCAGAGCTTAGTCAGAGCGACTTATCGAGATTTTTGGTTTCAGTTACCTTTTTCTTCTGATTTTACCTGCATTGATTTTGTTTGTCCCGAGCGTTTCGGGACAAGTTTTATGTAATCCAAATTGTCCATTGTAGTCTTCTCTGTTGTTTTCTATCCGTTGTTTGGTCAAGAATTCTTCGCTACCATAGGAAAAACTCTCTGTTTCTGTCCCTCTAACTTGTTTGTCACAAACCCATTTGGAGTTCGCTGTGATGTGTTGTGTGAACTTCCGATTTAAACTTAATTTCTGCTAGACTGCTTTCTATTTTTTGTAACCATTTTTATTGGAGAGCAGACCCCACCCTAGTGGTTAGGGTTTGGGGATTTATCAATCTCCATGACTATGTTCCTTGCTTCGGTATCTAATTCCACTGATCAACTTGTCTCTATTTCACCAATACTAAATAAGATTGATGATAATCATACAGTATTTTAGTTTGAGATCTAGTACTGCTGGCCCCACCCTTTTTGTGGATGGCATTTCTCTTGAATTTTATTTATCTCTTTTTTAATTCCTTTTTTATCTTATTTAATTCTTTTATTTATCTGCATGAATTTATCATCTCTTCAGTTGTATAAAAACATATTTCGGTAATTTAAATAGTAGGACTCTGAATAAGTAAATTAATTTATATGGTATTGTCATTTTTAGTATATTGGCAAGGCTTATTCAGTTTTTGGTTTTTTTTTTTTTAGGTCTGCATTTATTTTTGTAAAGACTGCTTTGTATTCAGTACATCAGAAGTGTCTGTGTGTGCCAGACCCTGGACTGAGTGTTGGGAAACTAAGAAAGGCAAAAGCTCTTAAGGAGCTTCCTTAAGGAGTCTGATGGGGGAGACAATTTAAAAACACCTTTATATGGACACGGTGTGTACAAAAGAAATAGAAAGTAAGCGTGGGAATTAAGGAAGATATAGCCAGACTTCTTATGGAAGAATACCTAATGATAAGAATAAATAATACATAAATGTATTTTTATATATTAGTCATGTTAAACTCTTCTCCCAACTCCCCCCCCCAATAGAGGAAAAATATTATGTTTCAATCTGTCTTCAGACTCCACCAGTTCTTTCTCTGGATGTGTATAGTATTTTCCATCATGAGTCCTTTGAAACTGTCTTGAATCATTTCATTGCTGAGAAGAGCTAAGTCTAAGGCAGATGGATGCAAAGAGACATGAGCAGACCAGGAGAATATTGTACACAGTAAAAAAAAAAAAAAAAAACAATTCTCTTTGCTCATCTGTAAATGAATTACTATTCTCTGCAAGGCAATGAACCTAAAAATAGTAGAGGTTGCCCAGTGATGGTAGTGGAGGAAGAATCTGGAAGTGATCCTGGAAAGTACATAGGCTTCTGACTCCCCCACCTTGACCAGTAAGTCGGGGAGTACTGGAAAAGGTAGAAAGGGAAGCATTGTCAAGAGTGGGGGGACTCAGTCTCTGAGTGCCAGAGGATGGAAACATAAGGGAAGAGGATGACAGAGAAAAGAAGTTTGCTCATTGCTGAGTAGGCAGCTTGACCTTGAGGGCCTTGGGTTGACACGGATGGGAGTAAGGGAGCTGGCAGCTGGGGATGTCTGTTGGGAGCTGGCAGCTGGGGATGTCTGTTAGCAGCTGGTGATTCCAAATTACTGAGGTAGAGAGAGGGGAAGCAGCAGTGATTCCAAGCTGTTTCCCTATTAGAGGGAGGACTGGAGAGAGAGAGAGAAATGGTGCAAGTGTTCAAGATCTTCTGTGGAGGTCCAGGCTCAAGGCAAGTGAAGCTATGACCTGGGAGGCCCTGGAAGGCTCAGCTCACGACCCAAAAGGGACCAGAGGAGGTAGGCGAGGCTGCCTGTGCTAGAGAAATATTGTGTGAAGGTTGGGAAGAAGAGGCAGGGAGGAGAAGGAGTCTTAGACCCCAACATGCCTTCCAAAGAAGACCTTGTTTTCCTAGATATGGCCTCCTGGTCAGAGAGATGGTGAGACAGGGTGTACAGAGAACCAGGAAGACTTGGGTCAAGCTCTGCCTCTGACACATAGTATGTGGGATCCCTTAGCCCCTCAGGGATGTGGGTAGCTATCTAAGATTAGACATTGCAAAGAAGGGGCCAGCCTGCACTAGAGAGGGGAGTTTCTTATGTCATCACGAGACAAATATAAGCCTGTCCCTCTTTCCTCCTTCCTGAACTGATTGGTCTCATTATTGGTGTTCAGTTGTCCCTTTTCCCATACTCACTGTAAGTGGCAAGACTTCATTTGTGACGCCGTTAGCGTCAAGGCCACATAGTTTTCATTGGTATTCTGTCTAGGTCCCATAGTTCACTCAGATTACAGCTATCTGTCTGTCTCTATATATCTATGTCTGTCTGCCTATCTATCTGTCTGTCTGTCTATATGTATGTCACAAAGAAAGGTCTTGTTCTTTACTCCACAACTCATTTTCATGATAACTTTTGGAAATAAATGAATCTTTAATTACTAACCCTTAAAATACATTAATGGTCTGCCTGCTCTGCCAATTCATGTCACATGCTGACTCAATTTGACTTCTTAGAAGTGGTGTTCTTTCACATAAAAATTGTTCATTATTGATGGAAGAGACAGAATAATAGGAGACTATAAAACTGCCTGAACAAAAGGTACATATATTTGTTTTTGTGGTTTTTTTTTTTTCCAGATTGGGAACCTGGGTCTAAAACCAAGGAATCACCTCCAAAACAGGGTCTTTCTAGGAAAGAATCATACCAGGATAGACTCACCAAGAATAGCCCCACCCTTTCCAGATTGGGAGAAAACCAGGCAATTAATACCAGACCATTGAAACAGCAAAAGAAGAAGTCTTCTAGACAAAAACCCAATATCCAAAGGAAAAGTCCCAGTAAAGTGAGAAGCCATAAGTATAACAAGTTGAATCCAGAACCAGTTCGTTTACCACCACAAAGAGAATCAACAGGAAAGAGTCTCCCTAAACATGATATACATAGAAAGAGCCTCAGAATATATTCAGACCTAAGAAAGTGTAATAAAATATGCCCAAAGAAGATACTTTCTAAATTGAAAGGACGTGAGGAATCCTTCAGTAACAATTTGGACTGCAATGAAACTGAGAAAACTGGAGAGAAACCTTTTGTGTGTAATGAATGTGGGAAAGGCTTCATTCAGAAGATGTGTCTTATTCAGCATAAGAGGAGTCATACTGGAGAGAGACCTTATGAGTGCGGTCAATGTGGGAAGGCCTTCTATCAGCAAGGGCACCTTATTCAACACCACTCAATTCATACTGGAGAAAAACCTTTTAAATGTAATGAATGCTCTAAAGTCTTTCGCTTGAGCACAGGGCTTGTTGAACATCAGAAAATTCACACTGGAGAGAAGCCTTATAAATGTAACGAATGTGGGAAAGCCTTCCGTCACGGGTCCCATCTCACTCAACACCAGAGAATTCACACCGGAGAAAAACCTTATGAATGTAATGCATGTGGAAAGGCCTTCCGGCATAGTTCACACCTTACACAACACCAGAGGATTCATACGGGAGATAGACCGTATAAATGTAATGACTGTGGAAAGGCCTTCCGCCATGGGTCACAGCTTACTCAACACCAAAGAATCCACACTGGAGAGAAGCCTTATGAATGCAAAGTTTGTGGGAAGGCCTTCTGGCAAAGCACACAACTTACTGCACACCAGTCAATCCACACTGGGGAGAAGCCTTATGAATGTAATGAGTGCGGGAAGGTCTTCCGCCAGAGCATACAGCTTACTACACACCAGAGGATCCACACTGGAGAGAAACCGTATGAATGTAGTGAATGTGGGAAGTCCTTCCGCCTGGGCACAAGCCTTAGTGAGCATCAGAGAATTCACACTGGAGAGAAACCTTATAAATGTAATGAGTGTGGAAAGGCTTTCCGTTTAGGCACGAGACTCAGTGAACACCAGAGGATTCATACTGGAGAGAAACCTTATGAATGCTCTGAGTGTGGAAAGGCCTTTGGCCATAGCTCCCAACTTACTCTACACCAGAGAATTCACACGGGAGAGAAACCGTATGGATGTAAGGAATGTGGCAAGTCCTTTAGGCAGAGTATACAGCTTACCCTGCACCAGAGGATCCACACCGGAGAGAAACCTTATGAGTGTAGTGAATGCGGGAAGACCTTCCGCCAGAGCACACAACTTACGGTGCACCAGAAAATTCACAGTG
>JAJPUD010002772.1:43818-64772 GCA_023553655.1 Myrmecobius fasciatus
TGGAGAGAAACCTTACAAATGTAGTGAATGTGGCAAGTTCTTCCGCCTGAGCACGGGGCTTAGTGAACATCAGAGAATCCATACTGGAGAAAAACCTTATAATTGTCATGAATGTGGAAAGACCTTCCGCCATAGTTCTCACCTAACTCGCCATCAGATGATACACACGGGGAAAAAACCTTTTGAATGCAGTGAATGTGGGAAGTCCTTCCCCCAAAGTGCGCAACTTACCCGACATGAGAGAATTCATACTAGAGAGAAGCCCTATAAGTGTTTTGAATGTGAGAAGGCCTTCCGCCAATACTCACAGCTGGCTCGACATAATGAAAGTCATGCTAGGGATAAACCTAATGAATGTAACAAATGTGAGAAGGCTTTCAAAGAGCCCAGAGCTCTTAATAGGAATCAAAACTTGTAACCTTGAGGGAAACTTTGTGAGTGTAATGAATGGAAGGATAGTAGGTTGCTGGATGGAACCGTCAGATAACATAGTGGATAGATCCCTGGATTCAGGAAAATCGGAATTCAAATCTGACCTCAGAATCTTCCCAGCTATCATGTGAACACTAAGCAAGTTACTCACCTCCCTCAGCCTCAATTTTCTCATTTGTAAATGAAGATATTACCACCAGCAACCTCTCAGTATTGTGGTAAACAATAAAGATTGTAAAGTCCTTAACTAACCTTAAAAGCACCATGTAGGTGTTATTTATCAGGACTAACAATAACAACAAGAATAAATTCTTGTTGATTAATTGAATCTTGGCCTGAATTTGCATAGGAATTATTCAACATTGAGGAATACATGAGGGTGAGAAATTCTATTAAGGTAATGACTGAGGAAAGGCCATCTTCCAGAGTTAATGATCAGTTTATGCTAGAGAAAAAAACCATTTTGAATGTAGTGGATGTGGAAAGACCATCAGCCAGGACACAGCTCGCTGGCTGTCCGGTAATTCAAAGTGGAAAGAAGCCTAATTCCTGCATTTTCATCAATATAGACTCCTCTGGTCCGGTCCCTTCATTTTAAAGCTGAGAAAACTGAGAACTAAAGAGATGGATGTGAAGGCAAGTCACCAGTGGCAGAATTTGCATTTGAACATAGATTTTCCAACTCCAAATCCTGTGTTCTTGCTCTTTTGCCAAATTGAATTCAGCCAGAGCTACTTGGGAGAATTTAACGTAAATGGAAGCCCTGCAGATAAGGCTTTTCCTGTCTAGTTTCCCCACAGGAGTTGTTCCAAACGAGGTCTGAGCCACCTCCCTCTCTCACACAGCAAGTGATGGAGACTTTTGCAATCTGGTGGTCTCTGACACTTCACAGCCTTCCGCCTCTGCTGCCTTCAGGAGACTACCAGTCATCCCCCTTCCTCACTTCATTTCAGTGTGAGAAGAGCCTGGGGACTGAAGGCTTCCTTGGTGCAGCTCTGAAAGCTGACTTTGCAGTTCCTTCATCCCATTCCTATCAAATCACGAAGATTCACTGCTGTTTCTCTGCTTTTCCCTCTACCACCTCAGACCCAAAGAGTCTCTTCACTCCCACCCCTTGGGTCTAACTAAAACTGCTAGCACAGCTCCAATTTAAACCCACTCATTTATGTGAGCTGACCTGCTTACCTCTCCCATCCCTTTAGAATTACAGACCTTTAAAATGTTCCCAGAAGCCAAGCTTTCTATCCAAAAATGTGTGTTACAACAGTATTTGCAGTAAAAAAAAAAAAAAAAGATCCGGGGTCACCTAGAGAGAGCAGAAATTCTGGGACAGAGGCCTGTGGTACATAATAGCTAGTGTTTATGTAGCACTTTGAAAGTTTGCAAAGGGGCAGCTAGGTGGCACAGTGGATAGAACACCAGCCCTGAAGTCAGGAGGACCTGAGTTCAAATCTCAGACACTTAACATTCCCTAGCTGTGTGACCCTGGGCAAGTCACTTAACCTCAATTGCCTCAGCAGAAAAGCAAAAAAAAAGAAAAAAGAAAAAGAAAGTTTGCAAAGCACTTTACAATCTCAGTGGATCCTGTGAACAACCCTGTCAGGTAAGTTTTCATGTTATTCCCATTTTATAGATGAGAAAGACAATGCAGAGATTTAATTCACTTGTCCCTCATAACAGCTAGTATGTGTCTAAGGCAGGATCTAAACTTGGGTTATCCTAACAACATGTCTAGCATCTATTCAATTACCTTACCTTAATCTTCTGATGTGGCCCTATTCTTTTTGGCTCTCTTCCTCTCATCATCTATTTGCTACTTCTTTCCCCAATTCCTTGTTGTTACCCTTTTCCCTTTGGATTTTTTCCTATTCATTCCTTTTCATTTTCTGCTTTTATCTAGTTATTTAATTCTTTTTCTTTCCCCCCTCTCAATTAAATATATTCCATCTTCCTCTCTTCTCCTTCAACTTGTCCTGTCCCTTACCCTTTACATGACAGCTCATACTGAGTTCTTCAGGTGCAGTGGTGTTCTATATCTCACTGATACTTGGTAGCACAGTCAAATATAAATGTTAAAAAATATAGAATTTGGTTTTCATGGGAAATGAAGTTATTAAAAGGAGCTTTGCGGTTTCCTGAAGACAAAATAATCCTCTTGGTCTTTTACTGTTCAATTCCAGAGTCCACTCATCTATCTTCATTGTCTATCCTAGGTAGACATAGAGATGAACAAATATAATGTCTTCCCCCAAATCTACTTCTTTTCTTCCAAATTTCCTCAAGCTTTTACAGATTTCTTCCAGAAAGTGATGTAGTATTATGGGACTTGATTGAATTATCACAATATTATATGCAGAATGGAGCTTCCTAAGGATCTCACTATCATGAAAGGGAATTCCTCTTTAACCTGAATTCACACTGATCTCCTATACAATAGCAGATACATTGTGCAAGTATAACTGTTCCATCCCTCTTCTGATGTTTATTATTAGAAGGCCATGGAATATGGTTATTTCTATTTTTATATCTTCCATGGAATCTTGAATTATCTTTAAATATGGATGAGAGACAACTCGTTGTAAAATAACAATCCTATGGGACTTCTATTCATAACATCTTTCAGTCCACTCTGAAGTGGCAAAGTATGTAGTTCACTGGGGAATGACTGCATCTTCCCATACAGTCCCAAGTCAAGCATGCCTTGAATTCATACACAGAGGAATCAATATTTCAAACTTCCTTTAAACTAGTTTTATTCTCTACTGCTTCTCTCTCTTAAAGATAAGCTTGCTCATAATCATTCATTATCCTTTGTATAGCTTTATTTTGCTTTATTTTTAAAATTTTAATTTTTTCAATTAAACATAATAGCAAAAATCAATGGTTTTTTCCTCCAACAACCTCACCTTCCCCTCCATAGAAAGATAAACAAAATTCCCATGATAAATGTGAATAGTCAAGCAAAACAAGTTTCTGCTATTGGCTACGTCCACAAAAAAAGATAGCTCATTCTGGGTGGTGAGTAGCATATTTAATTATGAGTCCTGTGGAATTGTAGTAATCATTACACTGAGTAGACTTCCTGCATCTTTTAAAGTTGTTTGACTTTATAGTATTGCTGCTACTGTAGAAATCATTCTCCTGGTTCTGCTCACTTCGTTGTTCATCAGTTCATACAAGTCTTCCCAGGTTTCTCTGAAGCCATCTTCATTGTTTCTTATAGGATAATAATATTCCATCACTTTTACTTACCATTACTTGTTCAGCCATTTCCCAGTTGCCTGGAGGCCTCCTCTCATAGTCCAATTCTTTGCCATTTCAAAAAGAACTATCAGGGGGCAGCTAGGTGGTGCATTGGATAGAGCGCCAGCCCTGAAGTCAGAAGGACCTGAGTTCAAATCTGATCTCAGACACTTAACATTTCCTAGCTGTGTGACCTTGGGCAAGTCACTTAACCCCAATTGCCTCAACAAAAAGCAAAAAAAAAAAAGGGGGAGAAAAAGAGCTTTTGAACACCCTTTGAGCGTGTTCTGCTTAAGTAATTCTTCACTCATTCTACCTTCTTATTTCCCCTTCTCCCTCATCTTCTTTCCCTCCTGTTTCTCTTTTTGCTGAAATGTATTTCTGTACCCAACTGTATGTATGATTATCTTCACTACTTTGAGAAGTTCAGATGAGAGGGAAGTTCAAGAGTCACCCTTTTGTATAGACTTCTACTTGTCAACTCAGATCATTTGGAAAGGGCAGCTGAGAGCTACAGTGTGAATATATAATAATGGACCTGGAATCAGGAATTACCGAGTTCATATCCAGCCTAGCTGTCATACTTGCCTGAGCAAGTCCCTTCATCATTGCTTGCCTCAGTTTCCTCAACTGTAAAATGGGAATAATAACAATAACTGCCTCCCAGGGATTTGGTGAGGATCAAATAAGATAATGCTTCTAAAGCACTTATTCCAATGCTTAGCACAAGTAGCTACAGAAATATTAGCTATCACTGTCATTATTATTATGTGGAAAGCAATAACATTTGCAGACCTCAAAACGCTATATAAATGCTACCATTGTCATTAATATGGCAATTCTTCTGACTATTCCATCTCGGTGATTGCCCCCAAGGTTTACTAGGCCCACAGGTGGCCTTGAAGCTGGGGTGACACTTCTCAGCAGACTCTTCCCAAGAAGTCTGGCCACTTGGCAAAGTCCCCAGATCAGGTACTGAAGGGGTTCATGGACCAAATGTCTGGTTGGAGGAATCAGGGCCTTCCTCACCAGGGTCAGGAGTCCAAACAGGGGATCCAGCAGAGACCAGGCCGGTGCAGGAAAGGGACCCAATGGCCTCCTCTATAGGCTGGCTACGCACAAAAGCCAGCCTGGGAAGGGGACAGGTCAGCTGCTTGGAGTGAGGGAAGAGGGAAGTAGGGGAGAAAGGGTTTGCCAGAAAGTCCCACCTGTGCCAGGGCCATCTGATGCCCAAGGCCTGCCCACAGTGGTTCTATGCCCCCAATTTGCCACTGCCAGCAGGGGTTTGGTCCTAAGGACCAGTTGGTGATGTTGCTGTCCTGTCCCTTTGCTTTGGGACTCCCCTTTGCCTTCCAGCATTTTCCTGACTAGAGAGAAAGATTGGAAGTCCCTGTCTCACCTCCTTCTATTTTAGGAGAGATGGGGACAAATGGGCATTGCTTATGACGCATTTTGTGCAAGAGAGATTCTGAAGGCGAAGGGGGGAAGGTTTAATGCTGCCCCCTCCCTCTGGCTCTCCATTAGTCACATGATCACCAACTACATCTTTTGTTCAGTGAATTTTTATACCTCCTTTTCCATTTGACCAAATATGCCTTTTAAAAAGGTGTCCTTTTTTTTTTTTCAAAGAATTTTTAATACTTTTGGTGCCTCTTTAACTGAGCTGTTAATTTTCTTTTCACGATTTCCTTGTTTCACTCTCATTTCTTTTCCCAATTTTTCTCTGTCCCTTATATCTTTCACTCTTCCAGGAATTCTTGATGGCCTTGGGTCTAATTCATATTGTTTTTGAGGCTTTTTTTTACTGTTTGGCAGCAGCATCTTGTTTTTCTCGGCTACCATAGTAGCCTACCATCAGATACTTTTTGTTGCTAGTGTTTGCCCATTTCCCAAGCCCGTTTCTTGACTTTGAACTTTATGTCAAAATTAGGCTGTGCTCCTCTGGGATTGGGGAGCACTGGTCTAAGGAGCAGAGCCTAATGATGGTAGGCTACCTAAATTTTCTTAGGCCAGAAAATCTTTCCCTGACCTTTTGTTGGCTTGTCCACTCCAAAATTTGATTTCAGGCATTATTTTAAAATTGTTTGGAAGGGAATATTAAGAGAATTTTGCTGGGTTGCCCCTCACCTGCCGTCTATCTTAGTTAAATCATCAAGAGATTCTGTTAAGAGATGTCTCCTGTCACTAGGGACAATGCTCTCATCACTCATAATTGAAGGATGAATGGATAAAGGAATAGGGCAGTCAAAATTAGAAAACAGATTATAGAAGCATCTTTCCCTAGTGCAGAGAATCTAAGGCAAGAAAAATGAACAGATGAGCAAAACAGCTTGGAGAGCCAAAGGTTGGGTTTCTTGTATCCCCAAAAGAGGGACCTACTGCAGCATGAGGAACAGAGCTTTTTTCTGTTTTATTTTGTTAGAAAAATACCCATTTCATTGTGTATTCCAGTTTTCAAAAGTACATTTTATATCCAATGTGATACAAGCGTTGTTTCCTAATAATTAAATGAATGGATCAATATCTTGTGGACTCAGTGCCAAAGTGTAAAACAAATATAACAACAAAAGGAGAACATATATTGCAAGCATACTAGCATGTACAAAGTTATAAGGCTTAATGCATGTCAGTTTTAAAAAATTTATAAATGAGAGAGTATGAACTCTATTTTGAGGACTACACCTCCATCTTTCCCTTTTGTTTGAGCTGCTTTTCTAAATTCACTCCTAAATGCTTATTATCTCAGTAGATCTGAAACAAGGTCTTGCATGAAAGAACTAGGGTTCTAATTTTAAAGGATGGGGGTGATCAATCTCTTCTGCTCACATCCCAATAGCAAAGGCTCTCTAAATGGGTTATATGATATTACTATCATGTCACTAAAGAAATAAAAACAAAGACCAATATTATACAATAACATATCTTCAAGTGAGATTCATTGAAGATTGTAGCACAGGTAGCTGGGTTCCAAAATGATGATGATTGCTGAAAGGCGCCTATCATCACTAATCAATGGAGTCAATAATGAATTCTAGCTCTGTTTTTCCTATCAATCAACAATGAGCTTTGGCAACAGTGCACCTTTAGCAGTGACACAGGAGCTTGATTTACTCACTCTTGTGGAGAAAAGGCTTCATTTTCCATCTTGTAAAGGCAAGTTCTCACCTTTTAGTTTGGCTTCCAAGATTTGGAGGATACATGTACCTGAAACTATGGCCAGTCTTCCCTGAAATGATTGGTCTTTAAGACCATGCTCAGCAGTCTTAGACACATTTGACAATTTTCTGAATGGAAGGTGTACCTTGAGCAGTTTTTCATAATTCCCTTAAAGATGAGACATATGATAAGACATAATTGTTTTTGCAGGTTGGGTAGCATGTCCCCAGAGAGCAGATGTTAATAATTATCCTGAAAGCAGAAAGATGGGAATTTTTTTTTACAACCAGTGTTTCTGATAAAGATCTCATTTCTAAAAATATATAAAGAATTGACTCAAATTTATAAGAAAGAACACAAGTCATTCTTTAATTGATAAATGGTTGAAGGGTATGAACAGACAATTTTCTGATGAAGAAATTAAAGCTATTTCTAGTCATATTTTAAAAATGTTCTAAATCACGATTGATTAGAAAAATGTCAATTAAGACAACTTTGAGGTACAGCCTCATATCTCTCAGGTGGCTAAAGTGACAGAAAAACAAATGATAAATGTTGGAGGGGATGTGGGAAAACTGGAACACTGATGCATTGTTTGTGGAGTTCTGAAATGATCCAACCATTCTGGAGAACCATTTGGAACAATGCCCAAAGGGCTACAAAACTGTGCATACTCTTTGATCCAGCAGTGTCTTTGCCAGGTCTGTACCCCGAGGAAATCATAAAAGATGGAAAAGGACCAAAGGGATGCAAAAATGTTGGTGGCAGCCCTTTTTGTAGTGGCAAGAAACCGGAAACTGAGTGAATACTCCTCACTTGGGGAAAGGCTGAGTAAGTTATGGTATATGAATGTAATGGAATATTATTTTTTAGAATACGATGAGCAGGCTGATTTTGGGAAAGCCTGAAAGACTGATATATACTGATGCTATGTGAAGTGAGCAGAACCAGAAGATTATACAGAGTAATAACAAGATTATGTGATGATCAACTGTGATAGACTTGACTCTTCTCAACAATGATTCAAGGCATTTCCAATAGTCCAATAGACTTGGGATGGAAAATACCATCCACATCCAGAGACAAAATTATGGAGACTGAATGTGCATCAAAACATAGTATCTGCACTTTTTGTTTCTTTTCTCGTGGCTTTTCCCTCTTTGGTCTGATTTTTCTTGTACAATATGACAGATTGGAAATAAAAGGATTGCACATATTTAACCTACATCAGATTGCTTGATGTCTTGGAGAGGGGGGAAATAAGGGAGGGAGGGGAAAAATTTAGAACACAAAGTCTTATAAAAATGAATGTCAAAAACTATTTTTATATGTAATTGGAAAAATAAAATACTATAAAAGTAATTATCCTGAGAATAGAAAAAGCTACTATCAATCATTATATATATATATATATATATATATATATATACACACATATGTATGTACATATATATATGTATGGGAAAGAGAAGGGAGAAGTAAAGCTACTATAATTTTTATGTGTGTATGGATTAAGTGGGATGTGGGTGGGTGGGAAGGGGAACAGCTCAAAGCCAATAAGTCTTCCACCAAGTTACAACACAAGAAAGATACCTCTGGAACTGTCCTATTGGATAGCTAAGAGGCAAATGGTTAAGGAACTTCTTCAAAGAAAACTCAACTTGAAAATGTTTGTGATACATTACACTAAATACAAATGGTTTTTTTTCTACTTAGGAAGTGAATCTCTCAAAATGAGTCATGACCTGTATCAGTTTCTGGATACAGTCATAAATGTGTCCATCTCTATGAAGGGGCAGTCCATCACTTAGACTTACTTCCATAGGCAGAAATTCAGGATTATCAATGTCAAAAGAAATGGTGAGGTGGGCTATAATAGTCCCATATAGAACTGGTTAAGAAAAAAAGGCCACTAATCTTACATATATATATATATATATATATATATATATATATATATATATATTTAAATAGTCTTCTCTAGCTTTATAGGTGGTTTAAAATTTTCTCTTACTGTCTTTTTATATGCAAATTTTTAGCTTGAACCTGTGATTTCATCACTGTACAGAACTCCCTTCAAAGATATAAATCAGTAACTAAACAAAAATCTTAAGAGCTGAGTTGTCTGGGACACTCAGAGATCAAGTGACTTTGCCATGATCATACAGAAAATATGTCATCAGAAGCAAGATTTGAACTGAAGCTTCAAATCCATGCTACATTACCCAACATGGATTTAACTTTTTTCTTTAAATTTCTTTGATGAGTTTGCACATCAAATGTCTTGCTCACTCCTGGTTTCTTCTTTTGCTTAAAGTCAACAACATTTTCCCCATTGTTGGTCAAACTCAACTTGTCATGATTTCACATAACCTGCTTTTGTTTCAGATTATCGATTTTTTTTCTTTTTTTTTTTTTGTGAACAAGGAATGGCCTTGTGAGACTTTGTTCTTTTTTTGGAAATGTAAAATGCTTCTCTCAGAAGATGTCTATAATTTTTGCTAAATGTTAAAGTTCTGAAGCTTGATATGCACATCTCTGGGGGAAGTGAACTTCAGGTTTCTCTTTTGACAACTTCTGGATTCTCCTTATCTGTGCTCTACCCTTTATTTTTAGGGAGTGGGGACAGTTTTCATCTTTAATTTCCTGTATGATGGTTTTTAGGGACTTTGAGTTTATGAAAGACCTAACTATCAGATTATCTTTGGGCATTTTGTTTTCAAGGCCAGTTACTATAGCTTTCAGAGAAGTCAGTTATTCTTACAAGAAGATTTATTTTTTTTTCAATCCTTCCATTGCTGCACTTTCCAGTTCCAGATCTGTGGTTCTCTTTTTAAGAGAATTAAAAGCTCTGCAAAAAATTCTCCACATGTTCTAAGTTACCTATTTCTTGATATGTATATTTTAATATCTTTGAGATTTCTGCATTAATTTCCATCTTTATTACCTTTTTCAATTAAAAAAAACTGCCATTTTAGAATTAGAAGTCCTTTCCCTTCCTCCCAGATTTTGAGGGACTTTGTAGTAGTTGTTGTACTACTTTCCTTTTCATATTATTATACATGTTATACTATTTTCCTTCTTCATATTATTTTATTTTACTGCACACTAGTTACTCCCTGAACTTTAGTCTCTTTGGGATTATTAAATCATTTTTATTATTGGTCTTCCTGCTACTTATGCTAATGATTTCCCCTATGTAGTATTATTTCTGATTGTTCTTTAATTCTGACTTATGGTGGAGAGTTGAGCTTAGACAATATCCCATTCAGCCTTTTGTTCAGGGTCTTATAATTAGGATTTTGAAAGAGCTAATTCTGTAAAGTGGTTGAAATAGAAATTCAATTGCAAGGCGTTCAGATGTTGGGTGTGCAGATATGAAAAAAGTAGAAAGACAAGAAATTTCCATGGCTTTTTCAACAAAAGGGAAAAAGGACAGTACTGGAGGGAAGGTCAAAAGTGGCCTTTTTTCTCTCAATATTGAGGAGATCTAAGTTTGTACATGGGTAGGTAAGAAAGAGTCAATGGAATACATAGCTAAGGATTGCATGAGAAAGGGTTACTGGAGTAAGGTCTTAGAATAAGTAAATGGAGATGAGATCAAAAGAGCAAGAAAAATAATTTGCTTTAGCAAAGAGCAGATATATTTTCTGTGAACAGAAGAAAGAAATAAAAAGTGGTTAATGAGCCTGCAAACTTGTGAGATAGATAAAGCTCTGTCAAAAATGCTTAATTTACTAAGAATAAACTGGCAAAAATCAGCAACTGCACATATGGGAAATGAGTGGGAGATGGGTAAGAACTTGAGGATAGAAGAATAATAAAAAGTTAGGGATTTCCTTCAAATATAAGGTTCTTTTTCAGTTTGCATTCACTTCCAGTCAAAGTGAGGGATTAGGGAGAAATATAGTGAGTTCTGCCTTGGACATATTGATTTTAAAGTTGTTTACTGGACATCTAGTTCAAGACATCTGAAAGGCAGTTGCAGATGTTAGATTGGAGGTTAGCAGAGAGTTTGGGGCAAGATAAGTATCGTCATCAGCATATAGCTAATAATTAAGTCCATGGAGGTTATGAGACCACCAAGTGAAGTAGAGTGACAAAAGAAGAGATATTAGGCCAGAAATCTGTGGGATGTCAAAGATGGGCAGAGGTCATGATCTGAAAGAGTATCCAGCAAAGAAGACTTAGATACAATTAGATGGGTAGGAGAAAAACTAGGAGAGAGAGAACAGTGTCCTGAAATCCTAGCGAAGGGAATATCCAGGAGGAGAGAGTGATAAACATTGTCAAAGGCTGCAGAGAGGTCACAGAAAATGAAAACTGAGAAAAGTTTGTTGGATTTGGCAACCAAGAGATGACTGATAAATTTGCAGAGTAGTTTCAATGGAATAATAAGGTGGGAAGATGGATTGTAAAGGGTTAAAAAGGGAATAAGAGAGAAAGTGGAAGCACCTATTATAGACCAAGGAATTCTGCTACAAAGGGCAGAGAAGATAGGGGGAAATGGTTAGTGTTACTTTAAAGAGATGAAAGGATCAAGCCACACTTTTTGAATATGGAGGAAATAGGGACATGTGTTTAGGGAAGGAAACAACCCTAAGATGGGTCATTTCCTAAAGAAAGCCCCATATCTCTTGTTGATCTTCCACATGCTTATATTTTCTTTCTCCATACCCATAGGCCACTAAACGTTCTCAGCTCCTCCCTGGATCCATCTCTAAGGCTTGAACACATGCTAACAGAAAAGGGTATGGGGAAATCCCTGAATGAACCTCACCAAAGGTGCTAGGAACAAAAAAGAGGTTAGTTAATCATCACCTACCCCAGGCAACCCTCATAGCTCACACATTTAGCATTCTCTGGTAGCCTCGGAGTCAATGTCACCAAGAATTAGGCTAAACCTGAGATTAAAATGATGCCTTGCCCATAGAAAATACTTAATACTATTCATTAAATTGAATTGATATCAACAGAGATTCTGTACTGCCAGCATTTCCATGAAGACAATCGAGGAGCCCTCTCCTAAGAATTGTTAACCTTATTCTGAAATCATTATATCGAATATCCAAATTAAACATAACATTTTTGATGTGACTTACAAGAAATGACTATTAACAAAACACAATAAAAGAATAATTGTTAATTTCTAAATTTATTTTTTTGAAGTCTTGATGTTGACCAAATAACACCACACAAATGTCCTTTTGCTTCCAAATGTTGGTCTGGATTGGGTTGTTATTATTTACATAGTTGGCAGTATGTACACTGCTATTCAAATTCTCTTTCTTTTTCACTAACTTCCATTTGTGAAAGACTTTTCACACAACTTTGTGTTTTTTATAGCATCACTGTCACATGGTCAGGTCCTAGTTGGCCCAGCTGATTCCCTAATTCTTGGTCCCATGAGTTGTTTCCAGGACTTTTATAATTGTGAATTACATTTTAAAGAATACTTTTTTAGAAACAGGAATCATTCTGCCTCACTCCCTTCCATCACAAATATCCTCAAGGTGGTTGGGTTTCTGAAGGCAAGTCACTGGGCCAAAGAATTATGGGTGGTTTTATAGCTCGTGCCAAACAGCTTTTCAGCAAACACCAATTCCCAACTTTCCAAACAAAGCTCATCACTTTGGCGGTACCACTACTGGAATTTACCACTTTGATGGATGGTGGATGGCATTTTTCATCCATAATTGTTTTAATCTGAGGATCTCATTGAGATTCAGCCACTTTTTTCATATAGTCATTTATAATGACAGGTGGTCTTTGAAGAGACATTTGTTTAGTCTCTAGTATCTCCTTCCCAAGTTGTTATGAAGATCAAATAAGAAATTGTTTATAAAGTGCTTAGGAGAATGCCTGGCACATAGTAGGCACTACATAATTACTGACCAAGAGAATGCTGTCTTAATGCTATTAATATTATATTATTAATTAACTAATATTATATTAATATATTATTATAATATAATATTATATATTATTATACCCTATCCAAGCTTTGCCAGAAACCTCTAGAAGGGGCATATCTCTGCATAATCATAGACCTTCAGATCTGGAATGAACCTCAGAGATATATGTCCCACCCCTATCCCATAATCCTTTCCATCATGTATTTGAAAGGTGGTAATCCAGTCCCTTCTTGGAGACCTTCAATGAAGGGGAGTCCATTAACTTGTGAAGCAATCTAGTCTATCTATGGATTACATTAGTTGCAATTATATCCTTCCTTATACATACCCTCCATTTGATTTACATTCTAGTCTCTAGAAACAAGTAAAACCAATTGAATCCCTCTTTTACATGACAGCTTTTCAAATGCTTGAAGACAGCTAGCATGTCCTTCTTTAATTTTATTAAAATTAAACAACCCTACTTCCTTCAACCAGTTCTCACAAAACATGGACTCAAGAGTCATTCATCACCTTGGTTACTTTATTCTGGACCTTCATTTATCAATGTCCTTCCTGAACTGGTGCCCAGAATTAAACACAATACTCTAAATATGGATGGACCATGACAGAGGATGGAGGGACTATTTCTGAATCTTCCAACTCTCTTAATACAGACTGAGGTTA
The DNA here is from genome assembly GCA_023553655.1 of Myrmecobius fasciatus. Classification (NCBI taxonomy): domain Eukaryota; kingdom Metazoa; phylum Chordata; class Mammalia; order Dasyuromorphia; family Myrmecobiidae; genus Myrmecobius; species Myrmecobius fasciatus. The sequence continues at coordinate 57,231 of JAJPUD010002772.1, forward strand.
ATTTGGTTTTTTTTTTTGTTTGTTTGTTTTTAGCTTCCATCTTATATTTAACTGATATTGAGCTTGCAGGTCCACAAAATCCCCTGACTTGGAGTTAGGACACTCACAAGCTGTTTGATCATTTGGAAATGTCTTAATTTCTCAACTTTATCAAACTTGTGGGAGGAGTGTTTGGCAAACCTCAAAGTAAATTCAAATGTGCTATTATTATTACTGACTAAGAGAATGCTATCTTAAAGAAAAGGATACAGAAAGTATACAGAAGAAATGGAGAGATAACAAAGTCTATAGAGGTAAAGGAGGATTTCGATGAAATGAAAAGGCCACTGCATTTGCTTATTATTGGTGACTTGTCAAAGCTTTTTCCGTAAAGGGATAGGTCAGAAACTGGACTGCATGGTATTGAGATAACGAGTGATGAGGCACCGGAGACACAACACCTGTGTGACAATGGGCAATTTACTCAAGTTTTTAAGTTTTCATGGCCTCATCTTTAAAACAGGGATAATAACAGTGGACTGAATTCACAAAAATGAAGTGAGAATTGTTTGTGCAACACATTAAGTACTCTATAATTCTTAAAACACTAAAAATATCAGTTACTATTGAGTGTTGACAAATATTTACATGAGTTTGGCAATGAAAGGAAGAAAAGAGGTTGGATAATATGATGGAGGGGATACCTGGCTTTGTTTTGTAGTCTAGGAAAGAGGCAGAAGTGTATAGGACAAGTTGGAGATATATGTAAGAGAAAGAAAATCGCTGAAATAAGCAGGAGGTAATGAGTCAAAGGCACAAAGGAATTGGCTTTAATAACGAGTAGGGAAATTTCTTCTTTAACACTAAGAAGGAAGAAACAACAATTGGAAAGTTTACTCAGAAATTGAATCAAAGAAGCAAGTTCTAATAAGACTGCCACAATATCTTTAGTAAGCTATGAGCAAAAATTATCTGTTGTAAATATCAGGCTTGGAAGAAGAGGGAGAGAGTTAGAGACTGAGAAGAGATCTAATATAGCCACTGCGTGAAATTAAACAAGGATTTAATTAATCTAGAAGTTTTCCTTTTGAATTCTTTATTTTTCCATAAAGTGTGTAATCTAGTTGAAATCCTTCATTCTTCATTATATTCCTAAAACTTTGCCTTCATAATGAATGTTGAGTAAGATGCTTGCTTAGGCTAAAAGCCTTCCCACATTCAGCCCATGCAGACATCCACCATATATTTGCCGATATTCAGCGAGTCCTGTGTATAATCAGAAGGTCTTTCCACAGTCATTACATTGGTAAGGTTTCTCCCCAGTATGAATTCTCAGATGTTCAGTTAGTCTAGTGCTTCTGCAAAAGGCCTTTCCACATTTGTTACATTTGTAAGGTTTTCCCCCAGTATGAACTGTTTGATGTTGACTAAGGTGAGCTCTCTGTTGAAAGGGTTTCCCACATTCATGCATGGTTTCTCTCCAGTGTGAATTCTCTGGTTTCGATTAAGTTGTGTGCTCAGGGTGAAAGCCTTCCCACATTCAATGCATTCATATGCTTTCTCTCCACTATGATTTCTCTGATGTTCAGTAAGCCCAATGCTCAGATGGAAGGCCTTCCCACATTCATTACATTGATAGGGCTTCTCTCCAGTGGGAACTGTCTGATGTTCAGTAAGCTCTATGCTCCATCAAAAGGCTTTCCCACATTCATTGCATAATTCATAAGGCTTCTCTCCTGTGTGAATTATTTGATGCTGAGTAAGCTGCGAGTTCTGTCAGAAAGATTTTCCACATTCATTACACTCATAAGCTCTCTCTCCAGTACGAACTATCTGATGCTGAGTAAGTCCTGCACTCTGGCGAAAGGTTTTCCCACATTCATTACATTTATAGGGTTTCTCACCAGAATGAATTCTCTGATGCACTGAAAGCCTTGTGCTTAGGCTAAAGGCTCTTCCACACTCACTACATACATAAGGTTTCTCACCAGTATGAATTGTCTGATGTTGGCTCAACTTTGAGCTCTGGCGGAAAGTTTTCCCACATTCATTACATTCATGAGGTTTCTCACCAATATGAATTCTCTGGTGTTCAGTGAGCTGTGACTTTTGTCGGAAGGCTTTCCCACATTCATTACACAAAATGAGATATCTGTAAAAGACTATAAAACCTTAAAATACTATATAAATGACAGCAATCATCCAATCATCATTTAAAAAAACTGTCAAAATTTAAAGTATAGAACAACTAATAATTCAACCTAATATTTGTAATGTTGTATGGAAAATAATTTCCAAGTCTTTAAGATTTAAATTAGTATGACCTCTTGGAGCATCATCTCCACAAACTCTGTGCCCTCTACTCCTCAGATCCCGTCCCAGTCGGCTTTAGGGCTTCACTATACCTCATGCCCATAGCCTTATGACCACACCCTTGCAGCTTCTTTTGCACTCTGAAAGCCCTACGACAATCCCTACTCACAAGGTAGAAGGACCTAGGGCTTTCTTGATGCCCAACACACAGTGGGCACTCAATGTCTCTTGTAGCCACTGCCTCCCATCTGATCCCCCTGCCTTTTTCCCCACTCTGTCCATCCCATACACTACAGCCAAGGACACAACTGACCACAGTCCAGAGGCTTCCCATGGCAACGACTATCAAATTCAGAGTCTTCTGTTTTGCTGACAAAGCTTTACAACTCGAGCCCTTTTTCCCTTCCCAGCTCCTACACTGCAAGCTCCCCAAAAGGGCCTTCTCTCTGCTCTTCACCTCTAACCCTCCATCTGCCATCTCCACACCTTTGTCCCTCTCTCTCATGGTGAAACTCCCTCTTTCTTCCAAGCACCATCTTTGCAGAAATCTTCTCCTGATCCCCCCAACACGAGTGCCCACCTCGTATTTAATTTCTTGGCAATCACTTGCATTTACTCCCTTCTTTGTGTTTACAAAGGTTCTTCTATACTTCTTGCAAACTCTATGTAAGCAGAGATGGTTTCATTCTTTGGACTTCTGTCCCCAACCCTGAGCTCAAGGCCTGGCACACAGTAGGTCCTTCATAAATATTCCCTGATTGCTTGATGGCTACCAACAAATATGTCTAGGTATCCCTCATTCTATTAGAAAAGGAAAAGTCTATTATTCAACTATTTTGGCTAAATACTCTCCCTTTTCCAGATTCTCTCATCTCTGCCCTCACTCTTGTCCTACCCACCCAACTGGCCTCTTCTGACTAGTCCCTTGCTATGGGCCTGGCTCTGTCCTGGTCTTTCTTGCCTTTTCCCTCTATGCTGTCTCAGTCCCATGGTTCCTACTCTCCTCCCTCTGCAGACACCTCTGAGATCCATAATGCCAGCCCTCAGGAGAGATCCCGAACTCCAGGTCTCCATCAGTAATGGCCTCTTGGGGAGCACCCCACATACCCAAGAGAACTCTATATTGGTCCCCTACCCCCCCCCCATACTGCTGTCAAGGATACTGCCATTCATGAGGTCTGCAAGCTTGGTCTCAGACTTATTCCTCACCATCCCTCAGCCCCTCTGGCCAACATGGTGCCTGTAGTTCCTCCCCCCTCCTCCAGAAGCATCTCTCCAAGACGACCCCTTCTCTTCCACCCCTGCCCTGGAGCACACCTTCATCTCCTCACATCTGGACTGTTACAATGGCTGCTAGGGTGAGGGGTGGAGGGCTGCCTACCTGCATCTCTCCCCACTCTGTTCATTCTCCATTCAGGCTCCGATGCTAACCTTAACCTTTAAGTCCCTCTCCCCATGAACCCCAAGGGCTCCAGGATCAAAAAGAAAATGCTCTGATATTTAAAGCCCTCCAGTTCTGTGCAGGCCCAATGGCCACAGTTCTTCCTCATCACTTCCACTTCACAGAATCCCAACTTCCCACAAGATCCAGTTCAATGCCATGCTTTATGGAAGCCTTTCCAGGTCCCCAAGTCACTAGCAAAGACAAGTGTGAGTTATAAAAAATGAGGGGTTTTTGGATAACTGAATTTCAATTGCCTTTGCAATTTTAACACTTTTATGCATTTCAAAATGTGATTCTTTCATAGAAACAGGTATCCCCACTGTTGGTGGAACTGTGAACGGATCCAACCATTCTGGAGAGCAATCTGGAGCTATGCTCAAAAAGTGATCAAACTCTGCATCCCCTTTGACCAAACAGCATTTTTATTGGCCTTATATCCCAAAGAAATCATAAAAGAAGAAAAGGACCCCACATGTGCAAGAATGTTTGTGGCAGCCCTTTTTGTAGTGGCTAGAAACTGGAAACTGAACGGATGCCCTTCAATTGGAGAATGGCTGAATAAATGATGGTCTATGAATGTTATGGAATATTATTGCTCTGTAAGAAACGACCAGCAGGACGATTTCAGAGAGGCCTGGAGAGACTTGCATGGACTGAGGCTGAGGGAAGTGAGCAGAACCAGGAGATCATTATACACGGCAACAACAATACTATATGATGATCAATTCTAATGGACATGGCTCTCTTCAACAATGAAATGTTTTAAACCAGTTCTAATTGTTCTTGGAAGAGAACCTTATACACCCAGAGAGAGGGATGTGAAATGTGGACCACAACATAGCATTTTCATGCTCTCGATTTATGTTTGCTTGCATTAGGTTTCCCTTCTCAGATTTTTTTTCTTGGAGATTCAACTTTTTTTGCACAACAAGATAACTGTAAAAATATGTATACACGTATTCGATTTGTCAAGTATTTTAACATAATTAACATGTGGATTTCCTGCCATCTAGGGGAGGGGTGGGGACTAAGTGGAGAAAATTTATAACGGAAAGCTTTGTAAGGGTCAATGTTGAAGGATTACCCATACATGTGTTTTGCAAATAAAAAGCTTTAATAGAAAAAAAAAAAAAGAAACAGGTATCCCAGACTAATGGCCAGAGGGACCCAGGAGACCCACCAAGGCAGAGTCGAATCCCACCAAAGTGACCTTCCATCTCCTGCCAGAGAGGGCACTTTGTGGTCCTTCTGGAGGATAGAGAGTTGGTCTTTGCCTTTTTTGTGTCCCTAATACTGCAATACCTAGCACAAGGGAAAGGCTCAGCCCTGGTCCTGCCCAGCTCCGAGGACAACCTGTGCTCTCAGAAACAAGCTTAAGTCCCCAACCTGTGTCTAACACTTGGAGCCCTTGCTGAAGCACTCCCTTTTGAACTTGTTTTCCTCTCCCCTTCCTCCTCTTCTCTTCCCACACTTCTCTTCCTCTCCTTTCCTTTCCTTTCCTCCTTCCTCTTCTCTTCCCTTTCTTCTTTCTTCCCTCTCTTTTTCCCCCCTCCCCACATTCCTTCCCTTGGTTCCTTTTCCATTGGTTCCTTACACTCATCTACAGACATGAGCAGGTTGACCAGCCCCTGACTTCTCTTAAACTGGCCCAATTCATACCCAAACTCCCAGGAAATGTGTCTCTCCTCAGCACCCTTCTGCCAGCCTCAGTCACTTAGGGAGCTTTCTGTCCAGTTGCCAGGATCTGACCACATTCCCTCAGTCCTTCTCCCCTTTGACCTCTAGGCAGCCTTTCACACTGTGATCTTCCTTTTCCTGGATGTTTTTGCATCTTGGGATTTCATGACACCCTTAATTATTCTTAGACCTGCTGACTTCTCTTAGGGAGACTTGTCTACACTTGCTGTTTCCATTTCCTCTCTTCAAAAAACTTCCAATTTAATGAATCACTCTGTCTAAGGCCTCAAATGTGCAAACAAACTTTCTCAGCCCAATCCCTGCCAAGCTCCCTTCTGCCTCAGCATCTGCAGAACAGTGGTTTCCTCTCAGTTTCCTCCTCACCTTTGACATCTCTCCTGCTTGCCTCATCTGCCTTCTCCATACCACCCAATATAGGTCCCCATTCACACCTTCCTTCCTCACTCACATGACACCCTCTCTCTGGGGGTCTCAGAGTTTACATTCTCCTGTGTCCAGACTCGTGTCCTCCTTCCTTTGCTCCAGAGGCCATCTGCTGTAAACTCCTGTAAGGATCTCACACTCAGAATGAAGAGAAAACTTTCAGCTGAGGAAGCTTTCTCCCTGAATGCAGGTGATCAAAGGGGTGAAACACCTTAAAAGGGGGCTCAAGGATCGTGGGGCTGCAGGTTGATTTAAAAAAATCACATTTGAATATTGTTGAATTTCCCCAACTTTGTCCAATATTTCCCAGGGACATTTTCAGGGACCCCAGGTGGGGGCTGACTGGTCTCTGTCCTGAAGCCCTAAGGAGCATATTGATATTTATAATGTTCCAGAAGCAAGATTTGAATCAGGCTGTTGCTAGCTTGGAAGGCAGCTCTCTGTGTGCGATGGCTGTCCCTAGAGGAGGACTTCCCCCTTAATTCCTGAGGAAGGATTCACTGCCTCTTCCCTCACCATCGCCTCCACAATCAATCAGCTGAGCCCAGCTCCTCTCTTGTGTCCATCCATAGCCTCCCATTTCTCCCAGACCATGTCTTCTTGGCCTCTACCAGACTCTCAGAGCAATCCTCCACATGGCCACCAAAGGAATGTCCCCCAAACTGAGATCTGACCATCTCCTCAACCCCAATTCCAAGCTTTTCAACCCAGCATTGAAAACCTCCTATACCTGGATGCCCTCTTACCTTTCTGATACAAGCTGATGCTTAAACCAAGTCTGAAAGAAACAGAGGTCAGAATGGCATTTCTGTCATTGGGGGACCCCCAGGGCAAAGCCACAGAAATGAGCAAGGAGGAGGAGCAGGAAAGTTGGCATCACAGAGTCTACCATGGAGTGGCAAGTGTGAGAAGACATGGGGAGAGAGGGTGACTACCTGGCAAAGGCTTTATGACACACTGAGAATCATCTATTTAGTCCTGGAAGTAACAGAAAGGCTCAGGAATCTATCAGGAAACAATGGACATGGCCAGGAGTATGATTTAGGGGACCCCCATTGGCAGAGGAGTAAGAGGGGACCTGGAATTCAAGGAGACTAGAGGCAAGCCCTGAGATCACTGACAAAAGGGAGGGGATGCTGGGAGTGAAGATGAGAGTACTGAGTGGGAATAAAGTCCCAGAATAGGAGGTGACAGGAGAACCACGGAGCTACAAGGATGGGGGATGGGAAGGACATGCCCAGAGAGAGCAAGCCCAGACCTCAGGCTGAATATGAGCTGTCTAGGGAGACTGGGCTGGAAGTGTCCAACAGACACTGGAGATGTGAGCCTGCAGACCCTCGGAGACCACTGCTAAAAAGCCGCAGGATAGCAGAGGCCCTGTGAGACTGCAGGACAGCAACGTCTCCACAATGGCAGAGGCCATGAGAAGGAGAGAAGGAAACCTGGACAGAGCCCTGAGGGACCCCTGGGGAGCAAATGTGGTGGGAACAACTACCAGAAGAGAAGAGGCCACCAGACCAATGCCCAGGGACTACACAGCTGGTGAGGGGGGCTGACTGTAGCCCAGAGAGAGCTGAGGGACCACTGGAGGCCCTGAGAGCAGCCAGTGGGCATGGATGGTGAGGTCCTAGTGCTCCTTGGGAAAGCCTAGACCCATCACCCCAAGGCAGGACAGAGTGAGGGCA
>JAJPUD010002772.1:64782-132034 GCA_023553655.1 Myrmecobius fasciatus
TTTACTGAGGCAGATGTTGCTTATGAATTGAGAGGCAAGAGAGAAGATGTCAGAAGTCAGAAAATGCACCTGCCTCTCAGTCTCCTTGTATTGTTATCTCACATGAAGGGATCTATATTAATATGTTGGTTAGAATTAGATCCCCAGCATCGACTAGCAGGTGGCTCCTGTAACGGGGGAGGCAGGAGCCTGGCCCAAAGCTAGGGCCCCTTCTTGGGCTGGGCTGGGCCCTCCCATGGGCATTAAAACCAGACTACACTCACCTAAAGAGTGGATTCTGGGCCTGCTGCCCTGGGGCCTCTATGGTGCCTCCCCTCACTACAAGTGATCACCTCGGGTACGGAAGTGGCCAGTCCTTATTGCAGTCATAAAGGGGGCTCAGGGCTCCAGCCTCTGTGGAAGCAGCCCTGAAGGTTGGGGGCTGTGGACAAAGCTGGGGGATTGAGGCATGGGATGCTTCCTCAAGTCCAACTAAGGGGGTGGTCACTAGCCCAAAGCTGGGGTCCTCATCTAGGCCCCCCAGTGTCCTAAAGGTCTCCAACATCACCTCTCCCTACAGCTCCCTCTGAGGGGGGATCAGGCACCCCTATTCCTCTGCTGTGAAGGTCACAATCACATCCCAGAAGGTCACTAACTCCTGAAAACAGAAGTCTGGGATGCCAGCCTGACCCCACAGGGATACTCCCTTCCTGCCCACCAGCCAGAGGTGGGCAGGGCATCCAAGGCCTTTTCCTCCTGTGCTGGACCTCAAACCTAGGGCTATAGGCATAGCCAGGCAGAAATGGCAACCAGGGCCAGCCCATACCCCCACATTCCCTTGCCTCAGTGTCCTCAACTGTCAAAGGGGAATGAGTTGTGCCAGCTTTGGCAGGTGTAAAAGGCCTTGGGAGGGCCTCAAAGCATCTGTGGGGTCTGGAGTCAGGAAGTCCTGGGTTAGAATCCAGTCTGCCCCTCCCCAGTGTCAGAAAGCTCTGCTCCCATTCTTACCCTCCTCTTTCCCTCTCTCTCCCTTTCCCCCAACCTCGCTCTGCGTCGCCTCAATTTCCCCAACCCCTTCTCTGGGGGGCTCACCTAGACGCTAGTGGCGGGCACGCTCGAACTCGGGTCCTTCATGGCCTCCCTTGGGACTCCAACTTGAGTCAGACCCATCAATGGGGAGGATATCCTGGAGGGCAGCCTGGAGGAGGCGGCTGGGGGTGGGGAGAAAGGGGGGAGATATGAAGGACTTAGCGGCATGACGAGGAGTCCTGCGCATGCCAGGCTCCCCTGGATATCGTGCGTGCACTTCTACAGGCTCAGACCAGACCTCCAGATCCACAGCACCAAGATCCCCCCTGAGGGGGAGGGGGAGGGGGAGGAAACATGAGAAAGAACTGATTTCCAGGATGCCGCCCCCCCCCCCCAGAGGCGGAAGTCACTTGGCTTCAGAGGGCAAGGAAGCCGCCAGACTTTCAGATTTTCGTCGGCCCTAGGCCGGAGCCCTGGCTGGCACCAAATCCTGGTCTTCCTTCGGTGTACACTGCGGCAGGGCTTGGGAGAAAGTGAGCGGTGGGGCTGAGCAGACTGGGCTGGGGCAGTAGTAGGGGAAGAGCAGGGAGAGAAGGAGTCAGCCCCCCAATGCCCGGCCTCCCCCGCCCCGTCTGTGTCTCGTCGCCCAGTAGCTGATGGCCCTCGTTGTTTCCTTTCACCAGCTCCCTTTCCCTGCTGCCCAAGGTCCTGTTGGGCCCAAAGGCACTTTGACCCCCCTTGTTCGGATACCCACTTTGTGCTGGGCCTCCTCTACCACTGGGAGACGCCCAGCCTGGAACCAAGGGGAGGCCGGAGTTCTCCAGAGTCCCGACTCTCCTCCCAGGCCCTTGTTCCAGCGGAGAGCAGCCAGGTCAAGGTAGCCTATGTCCCCTCAAGCCCACCCTTCCACCCCCTTCCCCGACCCATGCTGTCAGCTGGGACCCAGTGTTCAGCCGCTGAATGCAGGGCGCTGCCCAGGGATGGGGTCCCCGGAGAGGGAAGGACTCGGGCTCAGGTCGTGGCTCCACCACGAGGCCGGCTTTGTGGATCAGCATCCCAGCTCCATCCCTCACACTCTAAAAGCTGGTGGTAGTGTCTACACTATGACGCCAAAGACACTAGGCAAAGAAAGGGGGTTCTGACCCCTGGAGGGGTCAAGGAAAGAAGTGTTGTGGAGGCCTCTGCGTGGGGCCTCCCCCTTCTGCCATGATCCCGAGGAACAGGGTCACAGGCTAAAGTCACCTGAGGGTGAGTTGGACCTCAGGACTTCGGCCTACACTATTCACAGCGCTGCCTAGATGCCCAGGTTAAAAATTATTTTTTCAATGAGCTAGAGAAGGAAATGGCAAATTAGGCCAGTATCTGCCAAGAAAACCCAAGTCCGGTCACAGAGGGTCAGACGGGTCTGGACAACAAAATATATATACATCGTCAACATTGATTAGAAACACTGTGGCCCCATCATGGGGTTAGTCAGCCCTCAAGGAACTTACAGTCAAATGGGGGAGACAACTAGTCACAAGCAAAGTACATATCAAAAAATTAAAAATAATCACAGAAAGACCAAGAAATGCTTCTTACTGATGATGGTGAATTCAGAGAAGCCAGGAAAGAAGGCTGGGGAAATGCTTTGTATGAATAGGATGGAATACTGGAATAGGACGGAAAAGATCTCAGAAGCCATGGAAAGATATCTGTGAAATGGAGAAGTGAACAGAACTATCAGCGTGATAAAAATGGACATTTTTATAAACCAAGGAAGAATAAAGTCATCAGAACCAATTGTAATTACAGATTGTAATATAAATAAGTATAAAAATAACATTGCAAAAACAAATAACTTTAAAAGAAGTATAATTAACAGAATGACCATTCATAATTCTAGGATACTCATGATGAAACATGATAACCATGATAGAAAAATTGTGACTAGCAGAATAAGTCATATATATTTTTGTATACCACCACTGAGGAAATTTAATTTCCTTTCATTTTTTTCCCAGGGGTGGCAGGTGAGAGACAGAGAAAATTGACTTCTGTTAATTATTTAAAAGTTAAATAAGTTATATAAATATAAATATAATATATAAATATAAAATGTCACACTTGAAGATATGTAACTCCAAAGGAGAAATTTTCTGTATCAAGGAGTTCAAGTCATATACTCTAAGATTAAACCTGTCTTCCTAAAGACTCTATGTACTGGGGCAGCTAGGTGGCTCAGTGGAGAGAGCACCTGCCCTGAAGTCAGGAAGACCTGAGTTCAAATCTGGTCTCAGACACTTAACATTCCCTAGCTGTGTGACCCTGGGCAAGTCACTTAACCCCAATTGCCTCAGAAAAAAAAAAAAAAAGACTCTATGTACTAATGGAAGAATGATGTCTCCAGTTTGGAGGGAATGTTTACATGAACTCTATCACTATAGTAGATACCTTTTTCTAAGAGTTAATTGACTAGATATCAGCTGATAATCACAAAAGGAAACACATCAGGGGTCATAAGCTGTAGCCTTAGATACCATTAAACTGAGAAGATAAGTAATCATAGGAATTCTAGAAACCTAATCTGCTTGTGCAAGTCGGGGTGTGGAAAAGTAACTCCAGCTCTATCTGCATTAGGTACATACAAGATATGTACAAAAAAGATGGAAGATAATGAACGGGACTCCGTGAAGATTTCTCAGAAAGTCTGAGATGGAGTGGGTCAGACCCTAGATCTAAGCTTCAGGACGTTTATTGATTTTTCTAATACTGCTGTCACTTCTAGTGATTCCTATCCTCGTTATAGTTAGCCAAAATAAATCTACTAGCTATATCTGGCAAATAAGCCTCATTTTGGAAAGGGCCCCACCTGTGCAAGAATGTTTGTGGCAGCCCTTTTTGTAGTGGCAAGAAACTGGAAATTGAATAGATGCCCTTCAATTGGAGAATGGCTGAATAAATTATGGTATATGAATATTATGGAATATTATTGCTCTGTAAGAAACGACCAACAGGAGGATTTCAGAGAGGACTGGAGAGACTTGCATGAACTGATGCTGAGTGAAATGAGCAGAACCAGGAGAACATAGTACACGGCAACAAGACTATATGATGATCAATTTTGATGGACATGGTTCTCTTCAACAATGATGTGATTCAAACCAGTTCCTATTGTTCGGCGATGAAGATAGTCATATACATCCAGAGAGAGGCCTGTGGGAACTGAGTGTGAACCACCACACAGCATTTTAATGCTTTCTGTGAATATTTCCATGCATTTTGTTTTCCTTCTTAGGTTGTTTTTTCTTCTTCTCTTTCTAGATCTGATGTTTCTTATGCAGTAAGATAACTGTATAGATATGTATACATGTATTGGATTTGTCATATAATTTATCCTATTTAGCACGTATTAGATTACCTGTCATCTAGGGGTGGGGGATGGGGGGAAGAAGGGGAAAAGCTTGGGAAAAAAAAGTTTTTGCAAAGGTCAATGTAGAAAAATCACTCATGTTTTGTAAATAAAAAGCTTTATTAAAAAAAAACAAAACAACAAATAAGCCTCATTTTGGAAACAAACTTAGTCTGTCATATCTTTTATAAAGAAGGCTTGTTTCATCATCCCTGTTTTGATCAGGGTATTTATAATATTCAATCTTATTTTCAGTTATGTCATTGGTGAACATTGTTAATGCTAACTCACTTTGCATAAGTTCATATAAAACTTAGGTTTCTTTCTTTGAATTATTTATTTATTTTTTGCTGAGGCAGTTGGGGTTAAGTGACTTGCCCAGTGTCACACAACTAGGAAGTGTTAAGTGTCTATGGTGAGAGTTGAACTCAGGTCCCCCTGACTTCAGGACTGGTGCTCTATCCACCGGGCCACCTAGCTACCCCTCGTTGAATTCTTTATATTATTCTTTATAGTAGCAGTAATATTCCATTTAACTCATTTGGTAATGTTAGAGTAGATATCCCATAATTTGTAGATAGCTACTTTACTTCCAGTTCTTTATTCCTAAAATGTTGCTATAAATGTAAAGTTGAATTTAAAGTGGGGGTTGTCTAGATATTGAAGGCAGCACAGATTGAAAGTCTGGCCCATCACAGCAGAGAGTAGGACTATGTCTGCTCAGAGCTGAGCAAAACAGTAATCTTTGTCTCTCTCCCTTTCTGACCTCCTCTCATGAATTCTTTATTTTAATTGGTTTTTTTTCAAGTAACAAGTATATTTTAAATCATTATCACTCCAACTGCTCTCCTCCCCACTGAGCAAATAAAATTCCTCAGTATATATCTATGGTTAAAACAAATTTCTTTGTGAGTCATATAGGAAATTGTTTCTCCCGATTTTAAGTTTTTCTCTCTCCCTCTTCCTCTCTTCCCTCCCTTTCCTTCTCTCTCTCTCATCTCCATATTTAATCTGATCATTGTAACGGTAGTCAGAGCAAATTGTTTTTCTCTAATATTATATACATTGTTCTCCATCTTTTGCTCACTTCACTCTGCATTAGTTTTTTTTTTCCTCCTTCACTTTATTTCTCAATAGTATTTTATTTTTTCCAACTGCATGTGAATAAGAATTGGAAAAATCTTATTTAAAAAAAAATAAGTTCACTCAAATAAAGCAGGCCTGAGACTTATTTGACCGTTCTATGAACCCTACATGCCCTTGACAGGAGAAGCCAGGAACTCGCTATTCCTGGAATTGCTTATGCTCAGAGGAGGGTGGCTCCCACCCTGAACATATGCAAATATGTCAAGGCTATGGGGTCTGGAACAGACCAAACAAAGATATGATAGTAAGAAGCCTTCTTTGTCTAAAAAGGAAATAAAAACCCCTCATTTTTAGCAACCTCTCGGGCCTCACCCGTGGGAAGGACGCTTCGCCCGGGAAAATCTTTTCCCAATTCAAGCTGCTGAGGCTGAAACGGGGCTCCCAGCCACCTGAGTTTTGAGGTTCCCTTGAATTGGTGATGTATTCTCTTCCTCTATCTATCTCAATTATTATTGGTTTAATTTTAGTTATTATTGTCTTGTCTTGTTGTTTGTGTAAATCTAAACTGTCTATACTGTGCATTTTATAATTAAAATTTTACTTTCATCCTCATTTAAGTCTGAGAGCGTCATTTATAGGAGCGAATCCGGACATATTTAAATATCACAAAACAGTATGTAAAGATAATTTTATTTTTTCTTTGTACATATAAAGATAACTTTCAATATTCATTTATGTAAGATTTTCAGTTTCCATTTTTTTTCTCCCTTCCTTCCTTAGTTCCTTCCTCCCTAAAACAGCAAACAATCTGATAGAGATTATAGATGTACAAACATTTTAAACGTATCTCCATATTTGTCATGTTGTGAAAGAAAAATCAAAATAAAAGGGGAAAAATGGCCTATTTGCTGTTCTTTACACTAGATATTCATCTCTTGCCTCCACACCTTTTCACTGGCTGTGCCCAATGCCTGAAATGCCTTCTACCTTTCTCTCAGAATCTGATTTCCTTTAGATCTTGATTATGGCAGAGGACTTTTTCCTGTTGGACAATAGAATATGAGAAGGGAAATAATGTAGAAATGAGAATGCAAATAACGAAATACAAGATGGAGGCAAGTATAAAAGCTCAGCTGAGAAGCTGATGTCTGATCCCGGATGTTGGAAGAACAAAAGTTGAGTAGGAAACAACCATGGTCACATCTGCACTTTAGGAAAAGCATTTTGGCAGCTGAGGGGATAAGACTAAACTAGGGGAGAGACTTGAGGCAAGACCAAGTAGTAGGTTACTACAGTCTCTCAGTAAAGGGGGAAGCTCCTCAGTAGAGATTTCTAAAGGGACAGATTTGGTACTCCATCTTGGCGAGGCGATGCTCTCCCAATCCCCAATGCCCAAGGAACATGATGGCATGAGAAGTCAGCAGTAGCACTAAGACAAATCCTCTGCCCAATTTCACAGATGATCTGGACTTCTGATGTAACAAAAGTGTCATCCACAGCCCTCACAGTTCTGGCACTGCTGTTAATTTGTGAAGTTTCTACCTCATATTCTTGATATTTTAGATACTAAAAGTAAACAGTTGGAGTTGTAGGCAGCTGATGTTGCCCATCTCTTGAGCATGACTCCTTTTGTCAGAGAGGTTTGAGGTCCTGATTTACTGGAAAAATTATTGAGTTTTCTGTTAGTCGAATGACCACCAATTAAGTCTTGAAGACAGTTCTAGTACCTTTTCAAGTAAAAGACATAGTTCAGCCCACATGTTAAATTACTCTGGTAGACATTTCCTCCTGTCATAGGAAGTGCGATAAACCTGGAAAAGGGGTAGATGATGGTGCTTTAATCATCTATAGATGAAGGCAAGAAGAAATATGGTAGCAAAAGTTGAAAAGGTTATTGAAGCAACTTTTTAAATGCAGAGGATATAAAGCAAGAAGACAGACGAACAGCAGGACAGCTTTGAAAGCTAAAGGTTGAATTTATTCTCAAAAAAGCAAACAGTACATAATAATGATCTACAATTTGAGGACAATCCCCTTTCTATGGTCCTTGCATGTGACAATATTTATTGTGATGTTTAAATTCAAAATAAAAATAAATGTCTTAAAAATCCCATGAGCTAAAATCAAAACTAAGCTTGGGAAAATGGACTTTTTCAAAAGAACACAATATCCAATGTGATACAAATGTGGTTTCCTGGAAAATTAGCAAATATGTGAAACTTTTATGGACTCTTGTCTAAGGGTAAAATGAAGGAAAGCAACAAAAAGAGGACATACTGCAAATATGTATGTATGTATTTGTTTTATATAAGTATTTTAAAGATGTATAGAGTTGTAAGGCTTATTGCATAATTTATTTTTTTTATTTGCAAATGACAGAGTATGAATTCATTTAATGACTAGTTTTTGCATCTTCTTAATCCTTCCCTTTTGTTAATCTGTTTTTCTAAATTCACTTCCAAATGTTCTCTTTATTCTCTCAATAGATCTGAAAAGAGGCAGCTAGGTGGCACGGTGCATAGAACACCAGCCCTGAAGTCAGGAGGACCCGAGTTCAAATCTGGTCTCAGACACTTAACATTCCCTAGCTGTGTGACCCTGGGCAAGTCACTTAACCTCAATTGCCTCAGCAAAAAAGCAAAAAAAAAAAAAATGGTGTTGGGTAGGGCTATAATTTCAAATGATTGGGGTGATCACTCCCCAACATTTAGCAGCAAATCGCTCTAATTGGATGAGCCATATGTTAATTTCATCACACCATTAAACCTACACAAGCAAAGCCCAATACCACACATAACTTAAGGATTCAAGTGGGATTTGTTGAGGGATGTAGCACAGGCAGCTGGGTCCCAAAATGATAGCTGGAATGCTCCTACCTCCAATAATCCCCTAAAGTCAATGCTGGTTCCTCAGTTCAGTCTTTCATGTCTTTCAAAGTGAGCTTTAGTGTATTTATTTTCAGCCTGATTGATTCTTCCTTATGGAGAGAAGGCTTCATTTCTCACCTTCTAAGGCAAGTTCTCATCTTCTCAAAGATCTGAGACCACTCATGGACCATAATACATGTACCTGAGTTTATGGCGAGTCTTTTCTGAAATAACTGGTCTTTAAGGCAATTCAGCCTTTGCATGCAGCCAATGTCCCCAGCAATCTTAGACACAGACGGCCATTATCTAGAGAGGACACCTGTCTTGGGCAACTTTTCAAAATTACCTTAGAAGATGAGACACACCTTGAGAAGCATCTCTTATCTCAGGTTGAGCAGCATGATCCCAGAGAGCAGATGCTAATAATCATCCTGATCCTGATTATTTAAAAAACCAAAAACCAACCTCCTATCATTTTGATGTGTGTATAGGAAAAGTAAAAAAGGGAACTACTCAAAGCCAATAAAACTTCTAGCAAGTTACAACAGAAAACAAAACAAACAAACAAAAAAACAAATGCCTATTGAACTGTTAACAGGCCAGTAAAGAGCTAACATGTGGTTAGGAACTTCTTTAAGAAAACTCAACATGCAAAGATTTATAATACATTATACAAAATCCAAGTGTTTCTTTTCCTACTTAGGAAGTGAATGTCTCAAAGATTGAAGCACGGCCAGGATCAATTCCAGTATACAGTAGTAAACAAATCCAGTCCCATAAAGGGGCCTATCCATCACTTAGATTTACTTCTACAGGCAAAAATTCAGACATCACTGAAACCAAAAATGGTTTAGGTGGGTTGCAGTGGTCCCACAAGGCACTGGCCAAGAAAAAAAAAAGCCACTAATAATATTTTTTAAAATTAATCTTTTCTAGCTCTATCGACACAAAGTTTTTACTTTAGTGTTTTCTTGTTATATGAAATAGTTTTACCTGAACCTGTAATTTTATCAGTGTATAGAACTCCCTCCAAAGATATAGTTCAGTAATTACAGAAAAACAATATTAGAGGTAAGTGGGACACTCAGACATCAAGTGACTTTCCTGAGATAATATAAAAAATGTAGAAAGACTAACCCAACTCTTTTAAGTCCAAGGGTAACCCTCTATGCATTATGACATATCTATTGTAGACTTATTTACTTTGTTTAAATTTGTTTGATAGGTGTATAAGTCAAATGTTCTGCTCACCCCTGGCTTCCCCAGGAAATTCCAGTTCCCCTCTTTTCCTTAAAGTACATCTTGTTTTATTGATGGACAAACTCAACTTTGCACAATGTTACTTTGGTATGCAAACTAATCTGCTTTGCTTTTTAGAGTATTATATGCCTTTTGTTGTTGTTTCTTGTGAACAAGGAATGGTGTTGTGCAAGTCAGTTTGCTTTTCCTTGGAAATATAAAAGGTTTCCTCTTGGGTGCTTGCAAAAATTTCAATGTTGAAATTCCGAAGCTAGATCTACACGTTTCTGAAGGAACTACAATTTAAATGTATCTTTTGGCAATCTATGGATTCTATTGATCCAAGCTTTACTCTCAATTTCAGTGCAAGGAGGGCAGTTTTGGTCTTTGTTGTACTACAGGATAGTTTTCAGGCAGTTTGTTTCATTGTAATTTAATGAAAAATTTACAATTCTCAGATTATTTGGGGGCATCCTTTCTTTAAGGTCAGTTACTATTGCTTGTATTGAAGCAGGTATTCTTACAAGAAGTCTTATTTTGTTCTGAAATCCCTCATTGTTGCACTTTTGAGTTCCAGATCTGTTTCTCTTTTTCAGAGAATCAATAATTCTGAAGAAAACATCCATTTATTTTTACCTATTCCTTGTCAGTCTTTTATAATACCTTCGAGTTCTAATTTCTACTCTATTTGCATCCTTATTTTTTTATTGCCTTTTTAAAACCATTCCAGAAGTCTTTTCCTTGTTCCCTGATTTTGAGACCTGTAGCAGCTGTTGTAGTGCTTTTCCTCTCATTTTCAGTCTTCAAAAAATTATATTTTACTGTATAGTTGTTACTCCTTGTATTGTACTCTTTGGGATTGCTAAATCATTCTTATTATTAGTGCTTCTGCTATTTATCCTAATGATTTTTCCTAAGCATTGTTGTCTCTTTTACTCATTAATTCTGGCATGGGATGGAGGAGAGCTGAGCTTACACACTCTCTTATTCAATCACTTAGATTTTTGAGAGCTAATTCTGTAAAATAGCTGGGATAGAAACTCAGTTGCTAAGTGTTCACTTGATAAACTTATATGCAAAAAAAAAAAGAATTAGAATAAAAAGTTGAAACACAAATTTTTGATTCTCTCCCTCCCCTCCTCCCCAAGAAATGGAGGTAGAAAAGTCTAACTGCAGTAGAGGGATGGAAATGCTCTTTTCCTCCTTAATACTAGCCAGACCTGTGTCAGCTGGTAAAAAGTGCACACAAAAAAGGAACGCTCGCAGGAATAAAATCTTGGAATAGTCAGATGAGGATATGATCAAGAAAAAGAATTAGATTTAGCAAACAGCAAGTCTATCTTTTTGTCTGGGAATGGAAAGGAGGAAAAATGACTGATTCAAATAACTTGAGAGAAATGGAGTCAATTTGGCAAAAACTTCTAATTTACTGAGACTATAGTGGTGAAAATCAGCTACTGCAAATAGGACAAATAAGAGCGGGAGATGGCTAAGGACTTGAGATTAGGAGAACAGTAAAAGAGATTTCCTTCAAATACAGGGTTTCCTTATATTCTTCATTGACTAACTTTCAAAGTTTGACTCTTGCTGAAATCTTGTTTTTTTTAATACATTCATAAAGCTTTCCTCCCTATCTGTTGCGCAAGTTGTGATTTTAGGATATTGAGTAGGTTCTATTCACTACCTGAAGATGTTCTTTCTTCAGTATAAACTGATGTTGAGAAGGCAATGGCTATGGAATTTATAACTGCTCATCGATAATAAACTTTCTACTGTGGAATATCTTATGTACACACAGTTAAAAACATATCTCACATTGAGAAAAATCACTGCTCAAATGGAGGGCTCTTATATTTATTATATTCACAAGATTATTCCCCACTATGAATTTTCTGATGGATTGCAAAGGTTGTACTCAGAAGGAAGGCCTTCCCACACTCATGACATTCATACGGTTTCTCTCCAGTGTGGATTACCTGATGACGAGCCAATTGTGAGCTTTGGCAAAAAGCCTTCCCACACTCATGACATTCGTAAGATTTCTCACCAGTGTGAACCCTCTGGTGTTCAGCAAGTTCTGTGCTCCAGCTGAAAGCCTTCCCACATTCATTACATTCATAAGGTTTTTCTCCAGTGTGAATTCTCTGGTGGACAGCAAAGGTTGTGCTCAGAAGGAAGGCCTTCCCACACTCCTGACATTCATATGGCTTCTCTCCAGTGTGAATCCTCTGATGTTGAGTAAGCTGTGAGCTCTGTCGGAAGGCTTTCCCACATTCACTGCATTCATAGGGTTTCTCTCCACTGTGAATCCTCTGATGTTCGGTAAGAACTGTGTTTTGGCGAAAGGCCTTCCCACACTCATGACACTCATATGGCTTCTCTCCAGTGTGAATTCTCTGGTGTACAGTAAGTTGGGTGCTCCTATTGAAGGCCTTCCCACATTCAGTACATTCATAGGGTTTTTCTCCACTGTGAATTCTCTGATGAACAATAAAGTTTGTGTTCAAAAGGAAGGCCTTCCCACATTCAGTACATTCATAAGGTTTCTCTCCAGTGTGAATCCTCTGATGTCGAGTCAGCCCCGTGCTCAAACCAAAGGCCTTCCCACACTCCTTACATTCATAGGGCTTTTCTCCAGTGTGGGTTATCTGATGTTGAGCAAGGTGTGAGCTCCATCGGAAAGCCTTCCCACAGTCATGACATTCATAAGGCTTCTCTTCAGGATGCAGTTTATGGTTTTCAATGAGATGGGAATTATAACTGAAGGACTTCCTACTCTCATTATACTTAGGGAAAATTTTGGAGCAGATTTTGTTACAGTTTCTGAGGGCTGAGCATAGTCTCAAGTTCTTTCCATATGTCTCACATTTAGGGAGAGTATTTTCTAATGTTATTGTTTGTTGGGGAAAATGAACTGGTCCCACGAGAGCACTTCTGACACAATGACTATGGTCATGGCTTCTCACTTCATTAAGAGGTTTCCTTTGGGTATTTCTCAGTACTCTGGGTGTATCTTCATCATTCTGCTGCCTCTCTAACCTGGTAGCATATAAGCAGGTTTGGTCCAACTTGGAGACACAGACACTACCATTTGTGAATCTTTCCGAGAATGGTTCTTCCATAGAAAGGCCCACTTTGATAACCGATTCCTTGTTTTCAGGTTCAGTTTCCCAATCTGAAAGAAATAGGAAGCAGATAAAATATCCCCTCTTCCTATTATACACATAGTACTGTCTTGCCTTAACAATCAAGAACAATAATTCTAACATATAAAACATGAGTTGCTCAAAGACAGAGACTATGTTTTTGGCCTTTATTTGTATTCCCAGCAGTTAGCATTATAGGCACTTAGTAAATGTTTGCTAACAGTTCTTTCTGTAATGACAAAAAATTGAAAATTGAAGGGATGCCCATCATTTGGAGAATGGTTGAACAAACTGTGATGTATGAATGTAATGGAATACTATTGTGCTATAAGAAATGATGAGCCAGTCAACACTACACAATAGCAACATTGTGTGATGATCAGCTATGACCGCTTAGTTCCTCTCAGCAATACAACAATCCAAGACAATTCCAAAAGACTCATGATATTAAATGCTATCAACAACCTAAGAAAGAACTGAAGGAGTCTAAATGCAGATTGAAGCATACAATTTTCACTTTGGGTTTTTGTGTGTGTGTGTGTGTTTTCTTTTGGCCTGTTTTGTCTTTCACAACACCACTAATATAGAAGTATGTTTTATATGACTGCAGATATGTAACCTATTATCAAACTGCTTACTATCTTAGGGAGGAAGAAAATTTGGAACTCAAAGTTTTATTTAAAAAGTGAATGTTAAAAATTGTCTTTACGAGGGGCAGCTGGGTGGCACAGTGGACAGAGCACCAGTCCTGAAGTCAGGAGGACCTGAGTTCAAATCTGATCTCAGACACTTAACACTTCCTAGTCATGTGTCACTTAACAAGTCACTTAATCCCAATTGCCTCAGCAAAAGAAAAAAAAAATCTTCACATGTGATTAGAAATAGAATAATGATTGGAAAGAAAAATGCTTATGGCCTAAAATTGAAACCAAATATAAAAAAAAACACATTATTTTTGTAGGTTTGTGGTGAGGAAAAGATTTTGGAAACCTTTTAAGTGATAAAAAGATATCAATGAATTTATTAAGTACCTAATATGTGACAGACACTGCATTAAGAAATGGAGATAAAAAACAAAGGCAGTTCAAATTGTCCCTGTCCTGAAAAGTTCACATTCTAATGAAGAAAAAAACATGGAACTGGATGCATACAATATCTACGCAGATCAAATGAAAAACAGCCTTAGAAATGAAAAAAACAGCCTTAGAGAGGAAGGAGGGAAAAACCCAGGAGAGCCCACTTAAGGACAGAAAGAAAAGATGGACAGGTAATACATCAATGAGTAATGACAAATGGATAGCCAGAAAGCTCCAGTAGTATTCTTTAACTGTCTAGAGAAAATAGGGAAGGCCTTCAGAACATAGCATGACCCTCTATGTAGTGAATTCATGGGAGGACACGGCTAACAGTCATAGTGGATAGAAGTATGCATAGGGTTTGATTTACGTTACTAGAGGGGACTTCAAAATCAATGGAGGGAGCAGTGCAGAACACTGAAAAGAACACTGGCTCAGGGGGTAAAGGATCTGAGTTCAAATCCTACCACTGAAACTTACAGCCTGAGTGACCTTAAATTGCATGGCCCTGCTTCTTCACTTCTATGAGGGACTCGGACTAGATTGCCTCTAAAGTCTCTTCAAGCTCTATGACCTATTTGAAGACTTTCCATGTTATTTTATTAGTCACAGATTATTTACAAAACCTTTCACATTGATCCTCACCAACTTTTATGGAAGTCAATTATTATAGTAAACTGATGAAGACAATGAGCCTCCTGCAGATTTTGTGACTAGCACAGGGGACAGTATTAGTCCAAGCAGAGGTCAAAACAAAAACAAATCCAGTTTGCTTTTTGCTACCTGACCACGAATCCCAAGAAAAGCTGGCATGCTTCCTCACTATATTTTCTTTTTTTTCTTTTTTCCTTTTTATATAGTATGTTATTGTTCCAAATAAATGCAAAGACAGTTTTCAACATTCACTTTTGCAAAACCTTGTGTTGCAAATTCTTCTCCCTCCCTGCTCTTCCCCCAGACAGCAAATTATCCAATAGAGGTAAAATACTTGCAATTTTTCTAAACACGTTTCCATATTCTTCATGCTGTGCAAGAAAAATCAGATCAAACTGGGAAAAAAAATGAGAAAGAAAAAAAAAGCAAGCAAGCAAATAATAAAAAGATGAAACTCCTTCACTGAGATCCACATTCATTTCCCAGAGTGCTCTCCCCCATCACCATCTCCTAGCTCCCTCCAAGGCTCTCATTCGGTGGGACGCCCTCCTGGTACCCTGTGCACCTTCTCTCTGACACTCCCAACCATCACCCATCCAGATTCTGGATGTGCAAACACGTCGGTACCTCCAGCCCTCAGCTCGGGCTTTACAAACCTTATCTCACTTTCCCAACTCTACTGGGTCAGTGTTATTGGTCCCCATTTTACTGCTGAGAAGACTGAGCTAGGGATCTAGGTGCTGAAGGATGTGAGGGGGAGCATTCCAAGCACAGGGATGGCAGATGGGGGGCCGGCAGGTAGGTCACGGCTGAGTCAGAGCAAGGGCTGGAAATGTCGGAAGGGCTTTGGGTGCCAAATAGACAATTTCATACTTGACCTGGCAGTAAGGAAGAGCCACTGACCGGACCATATGGCACTAAAACAAGGAGTCTGACATTGGCTGGGAAAGTCAGAAAGTGCCCGAGGGGCTCAGTCAGTCCCCTCTGAGAACAAGGTTCTGTGGGTCACCAAGAAGCCGCGAGATGGCTGCGGTGGGTGCCAGGTGAGCAAAGCCGCCAGAGGTGGCACCCGTGGATGATGGTCTCCCCGCAGGAGGGGAAGGCTCTGCTCTAGATTTTTCTGAGGCTGCTGCCCCGCCACTTCCTGTCTGCAGACTGCTGCCTGCCTGAGCTCTGTGCTCACTGGACTGACCAGATCACCCTTCTCTCAATTCTCTGCTTGTTTCTAAAATAATGTGAACTCGAGGAGTTAGGGGGATTCCCAACACTAGGGACGAGTGGATCTAAATCTCAATTGCCACCTGAGTGATCAATCTTCCTTAAGCGAGCCTCTGTCCTTGCCAATAATGACATAATTCTGCCATTGGACTGAATGAAAAAGCCCTTTCAGACTTCTGTTAGCCACCTGGAGTCAAGGCCCAGGAAGGGCTGGCCTAAGTCTGTGTTTGTGGAGCCCTGTCAAACTAAGTGCTCATAATCCCAAAGAGTAAAGCAGCGAACAGGGACTTTAATGGAGCCTTTGACCTCACTTAGGTGGCAGCTAAGTTTTAAGATGAGGCAAGAAAGGGGATTTTTCTGCTGAAGAACCAAGTGCTCCTTGCAGCACTCCTTGGAGGCAGGGATTGTATTTTCCCTCTTCTTGGATACCCAGTGTTTAGCAAAGTGTCTGGCACACAGTAGGTGCTTAATAAACATTTAGTCTCTGTATTCCCAATCCTGGCCAAGTATAGAATGGAAAGAGAGAGGGCAAGAAGAAGAAAAGTTGAGGTTGAAATGTTTTTCTTTTTGCCGCTGCTGTTGTTTGCGAGGGAATCGGAGTTGTAACTTGCCCAGAGTCACACAGCTATTGAGTTTCAAGTGTCTGAGGCTGGATTTGACTGACTCCAAGGCCTGCACTCTGTTCCCTGCTCCATCAGGGAAGCTGCCCCTGAATGTTTTTCTACATAAAAATAGACCCTGTAGGATTTCACTTGGTGGAATTGTCCTGCAAACAGTGCATTTCTATCACTTCCTCTCATCTGTCATGAAGAGAAAATTAAAATGTTGCTTCCAAACAAGCCATGAGGTTTCCAGTGGAGGTTTGGAACCTCTCATCCACCCGAGCAAATACTAACTCTTCTCCAGTTTGGGAAGAAAGCCCTGTTTGAGTCGGAGGGAGAATGTCTTCCCTCCTGCTGTTTCTGTGGGGAGAATTCAGACGGACTCATCCGGGAGAATCAGCAGCTAAGTCACCGATGACGCCTTTGCAAGCCCTTGAGACCAGATGAAAAAACACCCATTTGCACAGCTGGGAAGCTTCCATTCCCACCCAAGAAAGAGTAAAAGGACTGAAATGGACTTCATTTGAATAAATGTTCTGCACTAGAAATAAAGACATGGGAGAGACTAAGAAAGGAGGAGTGAGGGAAAGTTCACAAAGATGTATAACTTGAAAGTTCATAGGCCTTTAATTAGAATCTACAGGGGATTTGATAAACCCAAAGACCCCAGCTTTTGGGATAAGTATTCACTATTTGACAAAAACTGCTGGGAAAACTGGAAACTAGTGTGGAAGAAATTAGGGCTTGACCCACATCTAACACCACATACCAAGATAAGATCTAAATGGGTTCATGATCTGGATATAAAGAGTGATTTTGTAAACAAGTTAGAGGAACATAATATAGTTTACCTCTCAGACCTGTGGAGATGGAATAAATTTATGTCCAAAGAAGAACTGGAACTGTTAATTGAAAACCAGATAGATAACTTTGACTATATTAAGTTAAAAAGTTTTTGTACAAACAAAATCAATGCAGACAAGATTAGGAGGGAAGCAATAAATTGGGAAATCATCTTTACATTTAAGGGTTCTGATAAAGGTCTCATCTCTAAAATATATAGAGAATTGTCTCATATTTATAAAAATTCAAGCCATTCTCCAATCAATAAATGGTCAAAGGATATGAACAGACAATTTTCAGAGGATGAAATTAAAACTATTTATAGGCATATGAAAAGGTGCTCCAAATCACTATTGATCAGAGAAATGCAAATCAAGACAACCCTGAGATACCACTTCACACCTGTCAGATTGGCTAAAATGACAGGAAAAGTTAATGATGAATGTTGGAGGGGTTGTGGGAGGGCTGGGACACTGATGCATTGTTGGTGGAGCTGTGAATGGATACAGCCATTCTGGAGAACAATCTGGAGCTATGCTCAAAAAGTTATCAAACTGTGCATACCCTTTGACCCAGCAGCATTTCTATTGGGCTTATATCCCAAAGAAATCATAAAGGAAGGAAAAGGCCCCACATGTGCAAGAATGTTTGTGGCAGCCCTTTTTGTAGTGGCTAGAAACTGGAAATTGAATAGATGCCCTTCAATTGGAGAATGGCTGAATAAATTATGGTATATGAATGTTATGGAATATTATTGTTCTGTAAGAAATGACCAGCAAGATGATTTCAGAGAGGCCTGGAGAGACTTACATGAACTGATGCTGAGTGAAATGAGCAGAACCAGGAGATCATTATACACGGCAACAACAGTACTATATGACGATCAATTCTGATGGACATGGCTCTCTTCAACAATGAAATGTTTCAAACCACCTCCAATTGTTCACTGAAGAAAGCCATCTACACCCAGAGAGAGGGATGCGAAATGTGGACCACAACATAACATTCTCATACTCCTTGATTGATGTTTGCTTACATTGTGTTTCCTTTATCTGATATATCGTTTGTGTAGATAAGATTTTTCTTGCACACCAATGATAAGTTTGGAAATATGTATACATATATTCGATTTGCCAATATTTTAACATAATTAACATGTAGTGGATATCCTGCCATCTAGGGGAGGGGTGGGGAGTTGGGGGGAAAAATTTGTAACGGAAAGCTATGTAGGGGTTCTTGTTGAAGAATTACCCACACATATGTTATGCAAATAAAAAAAAAAATTATAAAAAAAAAAAAAAAAAAAGAATCTACAGGGGAGAAAAGGTTGCCCACAGCCACTGAGGGGCAGCTGTCCCTCGTCCCCCTCCCCAACCTCACCTGGGAGCCGGGGGGGAGGGAGGGGGAAAGAGGCAAGGGGAGCTCAAGGCTGCAGGCAGCTCCTCTCACATTTTCTGACTCCTTTTTTTGAGAACACAAAGGATGGAAATAGACCAGAACAGGGATGGCCATAAAAGGCCACAGTGAACACCCACCTGTCAAGAGTTTGTAATAGCTGCGTCATATTAGGAAAAACATTGAGTAGTACAGCATGGAAGCCAACATCCAAATGAGCGGCTGATTAGCCCAAAAATGGCAAGGGGAGGTGGGAAAGAGAATGTCTGCCCCTCTCATCCCG
Source organism: Myrmecobius fasciatus (assembly GCA_023553655.1). Classification (NCBI taxonomy): domain Eukaryota; kingdom Metazoa; phylum Chordata; class Mammalia; order Dasyuromorphia; family Myrmecobiidae; genus Myrmecobius; species Myrmecobius fasciatus. The sequence continues at coordinate 83,591 of JAJPUD010002772.1, forward strand.
GGGGACCCCTTTCCTTAAGCCTGAGGAGATATGTGCACCCTTCTCCCCACTCCCACCCCAGCCTGGCCAAATCACTCACCTGGAGGGTGGATTCCAGGACCTCCTCCCTCAGGTCTCCATGGTGTCTCACCTCGCTCGAGCTGGACAATCATTTCTGGTGTGGAAGCGGCCAGTCCTGCCCAATGAACACAGAGAAAGGCTCAGGACAGAAAGCCTCCTCCCTCGGGGTCAATCCCAGTTCTGAGAGAGTAAGTGGGCCCACCAGGAAGACCCCCAAGGACAGGAGAAAAGACCACTGAATGTCAACCTTCCAAAATGGAGGAGTGAGCGAGAAAATGGCTTCCTGCTGAGAGGGGCAGTAGAGAAGACACAACTTATAGGGTGACAAGACCAAGCTGCCAGGCTCCAGGTACATCTGGGGCCAGGAAACACAAGGGCCCTGACTCAGGTCCCAGGGATCTCTCACCTCCACAGACCACCCAAGACCTGCTCAACATGAGTCCCTCCTCACCCAGGCAGACCAGGTTCCGGTAATTCTCCAGCATCACCTCCCGGTACAGCTCCTTCTGGGAAGGGCCCAAGCACCGCCACTCCTCCCACGTGAAGTCCACTGCCACGTCCTGGAAAGACACGGACTCCTGAAAAATCAAAGACACTTGTGCTCACCCAGGGACCACAATTTCTAGTGCCCTGGGAAGAAGAGGAAGCCGGGGGCAGCTAGGTGGTGCAGGGGATAGAGCACCAGCCCTGAAGTCAGGAGGACCTGAGTTCAAATCTGGTCTCAGACACTTAACACTGTGTGACCCTGGGCAAGTCACTTAAGCCCAATTGTCTCAGCAAAAAAAAAAAAAAAAAAAGAAGAAGAGGAGGAGGAGAAAGCCAGGAGAGCTCAGACAGTGGAAGGGCACAAGCAGTTATGTAAAAATAGCCTGGTCTCCTAGGATTGTCTGCAGTCTCTGACATGTTCCATCACCTTCAAATACTAGATTATCTTTTATTCCTAATTTTCCTGATACCCGCATCTGTCTGCATTTCCATGGGGGTTATGCCCAGTTAACTGAGAGCACTGTTTAAAGTCTCTATCTTGGCCCCTTTTCTCTCCTCTCTCTAAACCAGTGTGCTTAATGATCTCACCAGCTCCCATGGATTTATCATCACAGATAACTCTCAGACTGACTAATCCAGTCCTTACCTCTCCCCTAGACTCACACCTCCAACTGTTAGACATCTCAAAGTGAATGTCCTCCAAGACATCTTGAACTCAACACATCCAAAACTGAATTCAATCTTTACCCCCAACAGACTGTGAGCTCTTGGTGGCAAGGACTGTCTCCTGCTTTTCTTTATAACCCCAGGGTTATAAAGGGCTTGGCGCAGTGCCTAGCACATAGTAGTAGGTGCTTAGTTTTTTGACTGACTTGAATCTCCTCCTACCTACCTTCCTCATTGCTGTGGAAGACACCACCATCCCCCCAATCCCCCAAGTTCCTAATCTCAGAGTCATCCTAAATTCCTCACTCTAACCCCAACTCTCACCCTCCATATCCAGTGTGGCAGCAAAGCCTGTTCACTGGGCCTCTGCACCATCTCTAGTCCATTTCCTCTCTCCCCCATCTCTGGTCCATTTCCCCTCTGCTCCATCTCTGGTCCATTTCACCTCGGCAACATCTCTAATGAATGTTACTTCTGTAGCACTTCTGATCTATTTCACTTCTGTATTATCTCCAGTCAATGTCACCTCTGCAACATCTCTAGTCAATGTCACCTCTGCAGCATCTCTGGTCCATTTCACCTCTGCAACATCTCTAATCAATATCACTTCTACAGCAACTCTACTCCATTTCATTTCTGTATTATCTCTAGTCAATGTCACCTCTGCAGCATCTCTAGTCCATTTCATCTCTACAACATCTCTAGTCAATGACACTTCTGCAGCATCTCTGGTCCAATTCACCCCTGCAACATCTCTAGTCCATTTCACTCTGTAACATCTCCTCACCTCACTCCCTTCTCTCCTCTGATGCCAACCATCATCTCATGCCTAGACCATGGAAATAACTGAGGGAGCTTGCTTGTCCCAAGATCTCCCCTCTTCAATCTATCCTCCATTCAGTCTCCAAAGTGGTTTTCTTAAAGTGCTGGTCATCACTTCCCCTACTTGGTAAACTCCAGTGGTTCCCTATTGCCTTCAGGAACAAATACAAAATTCTCTGTTAAGATTTCATAATCTCATCCCTTTCCAATCTTATTACATTTGATTCCTTGCACAACCTTTTCTATCCAGAGTCACTGATCTCCTGGCTATGTACATCTCTCAGTTCTGGGATTTTTCTCTGACTGTCCCCCATGTCTGAAAGGCTCCATCTTCTCTGCTCTACCTATTCACCTCCCTGGCTTCTTTTAAGCCTCCCCCAACTCCTATAGGCAGCTTTCGCCAACATCCCTTAATTACAGTGCTTTCCCTTAATTGTATACAGTTATTTGTGTGTTCTCTCGCCCATTCTATTGGCAGTTCCTGGAGAGCAGGGGCTGCCTCCTGCCTTTCTTTAGCTATTCAGTACTCAGTACCATGTCTAGCATATAGTCAGTATTTAACAAAAGCTTCTTGACTTGACTCTGAATTCTGAACAATCATACTTCCTGTGCACGACGGCCAGTTTCCTCGCAGGTCACTGCACAGGAGAGGGCAGACAGATTTGCTGCAACTTATTCACACCAGTCAGGGTGGACACAGATGCCTCACAATAAATGTCACTGATGACACAGACTCCTCTTGAGCTACCAAGATGCCAACCAAAAAAGTAGTGTGGGGCAAGGTGTGGCTGGGAGGCAGAAAAAAACGGTTTTTATAAAAGTTATTACAAAAGAAAGAAGAGGCTTCACAGCATGTCTGTGCACACTGGACCAATGGAAACAGCATCTTCTTGGTCAGGTAACAAATCAGCATTGCTTAGGCTCCCACTGCAGACCTTTCTGGACTATTCGGTCTTTAGAAATCCTGAAGTGATGGGGGAAGAGGATGCTGAAGGGCAAGCAGGACAAAGTGGCCGGCAGGTCCCCCATCTCCAAATCCCCTCTCCAACCCCACGTTCTGCCAAGCCTCCTTCCTGCTCACCAGCCAGAGCATGCAGCAAGTTCAAGGCCTCCCCTGGACATGCTGAGCCTCATACCCAGACAGAAATGCCAACAGAGCCATGGGCATTGGGGGCACCCCCAGTCCAGACCAGCGTTTGCTGAGGCCGGGGAGGTTACAAGGGCTGGGGGTCACCCTCTCCCCTTGGCACTAATTCTTGACACTGCACCCACCCCCATGAGAGCCAGGCTTGGGCTCTTCCTTGGCCCTCCCCTCTCCATCTGTGCCCCGCCCTACTCCAGCCAGACTTGGAGTTCTTCCCTGCCCCTCCACTTTACCCCCTCCATCAGTGTCTCACCCCGCTAACCCCCTTTGGGTTCTGTCCCCCGCCCCTTCCCCACCACGACCCCCTCTAGAGCACGTGCTCCCTTGGATTTCACGCCCCCCCTCTACTGGGCCGGGTGGCTGCCTCAGTTTCTCCACCTGTCACATGGGCTGGGCCTCCTGGCAGGAACGTTATACAAGCTCGGGAAGTTTCCCGTCCTGGGCTGCCTCAGTTTCCCAGTCTACGTGTTCCTCCCTCCACCCTTTCAAGCCCCGGATTCTGGACCCACCAGAGGGGCTGCCACGCTTGGACTCTGCGGATCCTCTTCCAGGTATCCGGCCCGAGCAGGGGCCAGAAAGGGAGTGGGCATCCCGGAGGGCAGCCTGGAGGCGGCGGTACCGGGGCCCATGAAAGTGACCGGGAGCCTCGCGCGTGCGCACACAGGGCATTCGTGATGGGCGTGGCCTGACGCCCGGGCCCCGAACTTTCGGTCTCGTCTCTGTTTTCTTGGGACTCCCGAAGCTGTATTACAAAACTCCACTTCCGGAGGGGTGGGAGTTGGGGGGGAGCGAATGGGCGAAAGCGGAAGTCAGAGAAGCGGATCGAGGGCAAGGCCTTCTGGGAATGGTAGTGCAAGGAAATTCCCTGAGGAGTGGGGGTAGTGGGCGCCACTGCCAAGGCCTGCAGCCGCTGGAAGTCCGAAAAGGCCCCGAACTCTCCGTCCCGCTCGGCCAGCCTGGAGCCTTCCCACCTTCCCCTCGCTTCCAGCCTCTTCTCGGGCAGTCAAGGGAGCGCGAGGAGCCACCTGGGTCTGCTCCAGACCTCCCCCAACCCGGGCTCCGTGACGTCATCCTTCCGGCCTATACGTCTACGGCGCGCACAGTTGGCCACGCCCCCTAAAGGGAAGCTAAGGAGGGAAGGTTCCTGGTTGACCTCAGACTAGGCAGGTCCCCTCCCTGGCCCTCGGGTCCCCCTAGCCTTGCCCCGGGCCCTCCTTGAGGACAGGGACATTCAGGCAATGGTTGGGTCAGGTTCTGGAAGAGGACCACCATGGCATCCCGCTGCCAGGGTCCCGCAGTTCCAAAGGCCCAAAGATGAAGCGCGCCCCCCTCCGGAGAAGGGCTGCAGGCCGACTGAAGCGGGCGCTTCTTGACCTTGTTCCGTTAGTCAGGGCTTATTGTACAGAATGACTGCTAGGGGACTGCTGCACGGGACTGCCCATGTGTGATCCGATTGTCTCCGGGAGGGAGGGATCGAAATGTTGAGAAAATTTGTTTATTGCTTTATTTTTTATGGTCATACATGTACGTTAAATTTTTTAAATACACATTTCTTTGTGAATCATGTTGGGAGAGAAAATCAGAACAAAAGGGAAAAACCATGAGAGAAAAAAGCCAGGAAAAAAAAAAGTGAACACAGCACTTTTTTACAATCAGTCTCCATAATTCTCTCTTTGGATGCAGATGGCATTTTCTATCCAAAGTTTATTGGGATTGCTCTGGATCGCTGAATCGAGCCGAGAATAATCAAGTCTTGCTTAGCTGATCATCACACATTCTTCTTGTTATTGTGTACAATGTATTCCTGGTTCTGCTTGTTTCCCTCAGCATCGGTTCATGTACATCTTTCCAGGCCTTTCTAAGATCAGCTTATTCATCATATTTTACAGAACAATAATATTCCATTACACTCATATATCACAACAACTTATTCAACCATTCCCCAATTGATGGGCATCCACTCATTTTCCAATTCTTTGCTACCACAAAAAGAGCTGCTACATTTTTGCACACGGGGGTCCTTTTCCCTCCTTTATGATTTCCTTGGCCTACAGACCCAATAATGGCACTCCTGGGTCAAAGGGTATGCAGTTTGATAGCCTTTTGGGCATAGTTCCACATTTATGCATGTGTTTTCAAACGAAAAAGCATTAAAAAATAAAAAAGAAAACAAGGGATTATTTCAACTGCTTTTTTTTTTTTTTTTTTGTAATGTCCCTTTATTACTTGGTCAGAAACCTGGTAAGAATGCCTACTGGTTTGTTCAAGACATAAGTAAAGGTTGAAAATTTTATTTTTTGGCGCCTCTACCCAATTGGCCCAAATCTGGTGACCATACAGTCTTAGACCCCTCCAAATATATAATTTTTAAAGATAGTTAATTTGCATGCTGCCTTCTTTTCTCCTTCTATGTATCCTGGCAGTCAAAACTTTTTGTCTTTCACTATAAAGAACTATAGGTTATCTAGACTGGAGCTTCTCCAGGTTCTACATCAGTGATTCCCAGGGGTTTTTATTCCACCATCCCTTTTCAACAACAAATGTGTTGTAAACTCCCAAAGTCATTTAACATAGACTGCTCTATTCTTCTGGATTTATTCTTCTGGATTTATTAAGTACTTATAACTTCAATTACAACTTTTGCATCAAAAAGTTCCAAATTAAAATTTACATCGTGTAACTCTTATAAACATTTTTATTCTACCACTAATTAGAAAAACTCTAAATATGAAATTATAAAATAAATGCAAATACTTTATATGGGATATTCTGTAGGAATTATAAAAAGTTAATCCAACAAGAAGTAATATGCTTACTATTATTTGTGAGACTTCACCTTAAATTTATTTTCAAATTCTCAATATAAATAACAATTTTATTGAAATAAGTTACAATTTAAAATATGTTTAACACTGACAAAACTCATACATAATTTCAATGTTGCATTTTATTTGAGAGTTTTCAATACATCAGGAAAATATAATCTTAAATCTGGCTCCCCATCATATTTATTTCTACATTTTGATTTAGAATAAGAAAAAAAATACACAAATACATGGTGAAAAAATGTAAGATGATTTCCCAAGCTCTCTTGCTACATGGAAATAGTTTTTTAACCAAAAAGGTTGTCATTTTTGAATATCTGTAGTTCAAATTCTATTAATTTTTTTTATTCATTGTTAATTCATCAGCCAAAGACATATATCAAACAGGTTGTGGATCTAATTTCAGAATTTATTGGAAGTCACTTCTAAACATTTCATTTACTTATGTCTAGCTTGAAAGTCTGATGCAAAGATAGTCCACTTTTTTTTTTCTTTTTGCTGAGGCAATTGAGGTTAAGTGACTTGCCCAGGGTCACACAGCTAGAGAATGTTAAGTGCCTGAGACTAGATTTGAACTCAGGTCCTCCTGACTTTAGGGCTGGTGTTCTATCCACTGTGCCACCTACTGTCCCCCCCCCCCCCATAGTCCACTTTCTAATAAGAAAATATGTAATGCTACAAAGCTCTGCAATTTGGAAATATGCCCCAAAGGGCTATCAAACTATGCATACCCTGTGACCTAGCCACGGCTCTACTTGATCTGTATCCCAAAGAGATCATAATAAAAAGGGAAAAGGGCCCACGTGTGCAGCTCTTGTTGTAGTGGCAAGGAACTGGAGAGTGGATGCCCATCCATTGGAGAATAGTTGAGTAAGTTATATGAATGTAATGAAATATTATTGTTCTACAAGAAACAATCAGCAGGATGAGTTCAGAAAAGCCTGGAGAGACTTAACATGAACCGATGCCAAGGAAAGGGAGTAGAACTAAGAACACTGTTAAGCAGCAATATGATTACACGTTTAAATGTAATGGACTTGGCTCTTTTCAACAATGAGGTGATTCAAGGCAATTCTAATAGATTTGGGATGGAAAGTGTCATCTGCATGCAGAGAGAGAACTAAGAAGACTGAATGTGGGTTTTCATTTTTTGTTGTCGTTATTTGCTTGCTTTTTTATTTTTCTTTCTTTCACCTAATTTTTCTTATGCAGCATGAATATGAAAATATTTAGAATTGCACATTTAACCTTAAAAAAAGGCTCTCAGTACTACTTTGAAATGTGTGGTTCTAAAATTTTAATTTCTTGATCATACTTTTTTTCTTTTTCTTGAGCTTTATTTGCACCTTTTGTAAGGTGCTGAGTTTATTTTCCTAAAAAATTTTTTTTGAAAATAGCTGTTAAACATAACCTTTATAGCTGTCATATCATTTTTATGCACTCAGTTGAAAAGGATGACCACTGAAGACTATTCTCTCAATTCAAATAGACAAGTAATAATTCTGCCATGAATAGTAAAATCTATTAAAAGTGTAATGTGCTCACTGCCCTCTGTAAAAAGTGGTAGTAAAAACTTGAGAATTAGTGTCATGATTTTTTGTTGACATTACAATTTGCAGTGCATTCACAATGTATTTTCATTTTTAAATGTGAAGCAATATTCCAATATTTCCCAGTCATCAATGTTGCTCCATTAGTTAACTTTACAACCACAGGATCAATTGTTTTTCTTCAAAGTATGAATTAGATAAAAAAATATCTATTTTTCACTTGTACATCCTATTAAGCAATGAGGAAATAGCATATTCTCTTCTATTTCCCAATCGTGCAGACATCTCACAAATGTAATTAAAATTGCTAGGTTACCAACATCACGTGTCTCATTTACTTGCAAAGTATAAATGTCACTTATGAATCCTTTATACAATAACTGAGTCCAGCATTACTGGACAGCTGTATCAGCTGTGTTAAATGCACTTAAAATTCAAATGCACATACAGCTTTATTTTAAACTAAACCTTTATAAGGAAAGGATCCCTTTAGATATAACATTAAGGAGACCTCTTTGATAATGTTCTGTTGGTTGACAGTTTTATCATAGTGGGCTCCTCTGGGAAGACCATGTAATTTGAAGCTTGTATGAATCATTAGAAAGTAAATAATATTAAACATATTTTATCCACCCAATTTACTGACTTTATCCTTACTGTGGGCTCCATTCGGTAAACTGGCCAGTTTTCATTATGCATTTGAAGCAGTTGTGAAAACTTTGACCAGTTGTGGAATCAAAGAAATTCTACTTTAGGGGGAGTCAAATGAAAGATGATTGGACAGACTCACTCCTAGAGGCTTTGTAAATGCCTAATACAGTCTGCTGCTCACCAGACTACTTTTTGAAATGCTTCCAGTCCCTTAGCCAAGTCTGAGCTTGTTCATCGCCTCAGGCTGTCTGCCATTATGTTCCCTAATTCCTTCCCAGCTTCCATTAGCTGGTGTAGATCTTGCTCTTCTCTAAGAAAAGGCCTTTGCCCTTTTTGTAGTGGCAAGGAACTGGAGACTATGGTATATGAATGTTATGGGGTATTATTGTTCTATAAAAAAAACAATCAGCAGGATGATTTAAGAAAGGCCCAATTTGCATATACTGATGCTATGTGAAGTGAGCAGAACCAGAACACTGCACACTGCAACAAGATTATGTGATGGTTAACCTGACTCTTAACTCATTTGCCTCAGTTTCCTCAACTGCAAAATGTGATAATAGCACCTACCTCCTAAGGTTGTGAGGATCAAATGAGAGCTAATATTTTAAAAGTGCTTAGTACAGTGCCTGGCATGTAGTAGGTACTGTATAAATGACAGCTGCTATTGTTATTGTTGTTGTTGTTATTCTTTGGGAAGAAGCTTGGGGTAACTAAAACAAGATCAGTAGCCTTAAGGAAATCTCCTGGGAAATTAGATATCTGCTTCATATATAGAAGGATTTGACAACTTCAACTTAAGGGCCAAATGTGGCCCACCCCAGAGCCAAGAAAAGTTTTTGCATTTTAAAATAAATGTTTCCTAGGCCATACAAGATCAGCCAGTGTCCCAGATCATAGTATGTCAACCCAATCTTTACAATTTCCCTTTAATTGAACGCCTAAATTTCAGTGTCTGCACTGGTTGAGCTCCTTCTCACATTTGTTATCTTCATAAAGCTCTGCCATTCAAAAAGTTAAATTTTTGTACAATTTATTTAATGTCTAAGTAAGACATACACTCTCAGAAAGCTATCCTACATTCATAATATCCATAGTTACCCTTTGGTATTATCTGACACTGATTAAATTGTTTGCTCTTATAGTATTCCCACATTTATTATGTTCACATTTCTCACCACAATGAATTTTCTGTTTTAGGAAGAACTTTTCACATTCATAAGGTTTCTCATAAGGACAAGTTATTTTTATGTTCACTAAATGGTGAGCTCTTATGAAAGATCTTGTTATATTCATAAATGTTTCCCATCACTCATGAATTCTCCAGTGTTGACTTGTCTACTCTCTCTAGAAAGGCTTCCTCATCTTTATAACATTCATAAGGTTTTTCTACATTTAAAAAGTCTCTACTGTTGAAAGATCTTCTCACGTTTGCTACAGTAAGGTGGCAATTCCTTCTGTGTGAATCCTCTGATGGTGAATAAGTGGTTTCCTGTTTAGGAAGGTCTTTCCACATTCACCACATTGATAAGGCTTCACTCTGATATGAATTCTCTGATGCCGAGTAAGGTGCGTCTTCGAAAAGCTCTTCCCACATTCACTACATTCGTAAGACTTCCCTCCAGTGTGATTTGTCTGGTGTACTGTAAGATATGACTTAGAGCTGAAGGCCTTCCCACACTGATTACATACATAAGGTTTCTCTCCAGTATGAATTCTCTGATGCCGACTAAGTTGTTTCCTCTCCAAGAAAGCCTTCCCACATTCATTACATTTATAAGGTTTTTCTCCAGTATGAATTTTTTTATGTTGACCAACTCGAGAGCTCTGACGAAAGCTTTTCCCACATTCATTACACTCAAAAGGCTTCTCTCCACTGTGAATTCTCTGATGTTGGGTAAGTTGTTTCCTCTCCAGGAAGGCCTTCTCACAATCATTACACTTATAAGGTTTTTCTCCAGTATGAATTTTCCTATGTTGACTGAATCGTGAGCTCTGACGAAAGCTTTTCCCACATTCGTTACATTTGTAAGGTTTCTCTCCAGTATGAACTCTCTGGTGTTGCGTAAGCTGCCTCTTCTCCAAGAATGCCTTCCCACATTCATCACACTTAAAAGGTTTTTCTCCAGTATGAATTTTTTGATGTCGGGTAAGTTGTGTCTTCTCTAAAAAGAACTTCCCACATTCATTACATTGATAAGGCTTCTCTCCAATATGAATTTTTTTGTGCTGATTAAATTGTGAGCTCTGACGAAAGGCTTTGCCACATTCATTACATTTATAAGGTTTCTCTCCAGTATGAATTCTGTGGTGTCGAATAAGATGTTCATTCCGACGAAAGGCCTTCTCACAGTCGTTACATTTATACGGTTTTTCTCCAGTGTGAATTCTCATATGTTTGATAAGTCCTGTGCTCCGACTAAAAGTCTTTCCACATTCATTACACTTATAAGCTTTCTTCCCAGTATGAATGCGTTGATGTCGAATAAGTTGTGAACTCTGAGAGAAAGCCTTCCCACATTCATTACACTCAAAAGGCTTCTCTCCACTGTGAATTCTCTGATGCAGAGTACGGTGTGCACTAAGCCGGAAGGTCTTCCCACATTCTTTACATACATAGGGTTTCTCTCCAGTATGAATTCTCTGATGTTGAGTAAGGTGCGTGCTCAAGAGGAAGGCCTTCCCACATTCACCGCAAATATAGGATTTCTTTCCATTATGAATTTTCTGATGTACATTAAGTCCCTTGCGCCAGCAGAAGGTCTTCCCACATTTATTACATTGATGAGGTTTCATTCCAGTATGAAATCTGTGATGAGAAGTAATAAGCTGCTGTTAACTTTATTTACTACATTCATAATACTTTCTCCAGTAAGACACTAAATAAAGTCTGCATTGTAACAATGATTTGCTGAACCAATTAGAAAATACCTCATTTGTGGCAAAGATATCTGTACTCAATCTAAACAGACTTGAAAAAGTAATTTTTCTAAGTATTCCCATTTAGGGAGACTTCCTAATGAATAATTTCTATGGTGGAAAAAGGGCCAGTCTGAGACTTGAGCTTTTACCCCATTCATGACTTTTGCGGGGTCCCACTGTACTGGCAGTTCTCTTTAGGGGTGATTTTTACTTGCCTAGAAGATTTATCCTCGTTGCTCTGTCTCTCCAACTTAGCATCACATTCTAAAGCTTCTCCAAGTTTGGCAACACGGGGTTGATGATGCCTTGGCAATCTGTCTTCATAAAATCCTTTCAAAGTAATGCCAAGCTTTGGAGTGGGCTCCTTGGCTTCAACTATCTCTTCCCAATCTGAAAGAGATGCCCAAAGTCACCAATGCTACTTTGCAGGAAATAAGGGAATCATTTCATTGTTTTCTGCCCATTTTAGTTTCTTTCATGCCACCTGTAGATTTGTTTCTTGATGACTGCCCTTCTGCTCCTCACCCCTCTCTCTCATGTTTTCTGGTCTCCAAGTCTCCTTTTCAGAAGTAGTGGTAGTGTTTAGTATCTCTCTATGATATATTATTTAGAGAAAAGAAGGAAAAAAACCCACACCTTTTCTGTGTAAGAAAAGCTGGTGGAGGATCATAGGCTATTCTAAACATGATTTCACCCCCTTTCCTATAAATAATACATATAGTGTCAACTTTTTTTGGTCAAAGGAATATGCTTTGACATAACTATCCAAAAAGAAAAAAGGTGTAAGTAGGAGAAAACTCTTTCATTGGAGGTTATTAAAAAGTTTTCACCTTGATCCTATCAACTATGTGAGATTACCAAGTTCATGATACATTTTGCAAACAAAAAAGTTGGGAATTATTGTCAAGGACACACTTAAATATCACAACTGGGAAGAGAACTTGGATCTTGAATCCCAGGCCCAAAGGCTTTCCCTAGCTTACTAGGGTTCCTTTACCAAAAGTAGCACATTTTATCAGAGTAAATCTAAGGAAAGAGTTGAAGTCATGTGGGATACACATGTAGAGAATTACATTCCAACAACAAGTAGTGTTTACTGTCTGGCATGGATGATAGCCCAAAGTCCAAGTCCAGCCCAATCATTCTGCATATGAGAAAACAGGGTAAGAGATCACACCTATATTAAATAGCAGAGGTAGGACAAACTTGATATACCTTTCAAATCCCTGGAAATTGTATTATGAGGTTGCCGGGTGGTACAAGGCCAGAACTCCAGGTTTATCCTCAGGAAGACCCAGTTCCAAAACCAACCTTTCTTATCTGTGTGATCATGGGCAAGTCTCTTAACCTGACTGTCTCAGTTTCATAACTGTAAAACGGGCATAATAACAGCACCTAACTTTCTCAGGGTTGTTAAAAGGATCAAAGATCATTATAAAGTACGGAGCACAGTTTCACACGTGGTAGGTGTTATATATAAATGTCAACTATTATTATGGCCTGCTACCTACTCCCAAGAGCAAGGAGTTTTGCATTGGGTACAAGTCTGGAAGGAAAAATGGAACGTTAGCTTGAAGGGTCTCTCAGTAAACATTTAATCCAATCTAGAACTGAGAAGAAACCCCCATTAGAACACACCTGATGAGGAGTATATGGCTTTTGTGTGAAGGCTTCTGATGAGGGAAAACTCCTCTATTTCACTTATACACCGCTCAAATTATGAAGTGTTTCCTATCAACCCTGAACTTGCTTCTTTGTAACTTTCCCCCTTGTTCTGCCCTCTGGGGAGAATGTGAGAGATAAGACAACCCACACGTAAATGAGCGTTCACACAAACATTCACGAGTGCACACATATCCATGGCCAGTAAATGAATGAATCCAAGTCAATGAGGATGGGGAGCACCAGCAGCGAGATCAAGAAAGGCTTCAGAGGGGATGCTTGAGCCCATTTAGCTGAGGACAGGGAGCAGCCACCCCAAAAGCACAGAGATGTCATTTATGAGAAAGAGGATACCAGTAGGTTGATAGTGGGAAGGGGAGCCATGTGCAATAAAAACATGGGAAAAACAGGATGGGGCAGTTTGGGCTTCAGGAGACTTTAGGGAAAGGAAGCAGAGCAGTGAGGAAGCACGAGAGTCAGGAAACATGGATGTCTATCTCTGGGACTACTGTTAGGACCAAAGATAATGTTTGTAAAGCGCTCAGCAAATGTAAGCTGTATCATTAGGAGGAAGCTGACATTCACGTCCTCATACCCGTTTGTGACAGAATGCTCAGTTACCAGGGCCAGCCAAGCCCTGACCCCTAAAAGGCCCACCCTGTGCTGGAGGCCCCTTGCCAAGCTGACACGAAGGGGTCTGATGGCATGCCAACCCAATGCCCATCTCTCCCCTCCACAGGAACAGCTTAATACTGTCGAATGTGCTGCCCAGATCTGGGTAAAGAGTCTACAGTGTTCTCCTCAAAGCTTGGGAGCTGGGTCAAAAAAGGAAACCAGGCGAGTCTGGCAGCCCCTGGCCCAGTGAAGCCAGGCTAGCTATGGGCTGTGCTATACGGTCACTCACCAGCTGATTAAACACTCATTCTAGAATTCTCTCAAGAAACCAAGTCTGTGAATCCATGGCTTACAAACACTGCTTTCCTGTGTATAAAAATCAGCAATCGGAGAGGGAAAGGCCTGGCACCGTGCCAGGCAGACCCGGCGATCTCAACAGGACCCCGTACCCAAAGACCTTCCAAACCAGAACTCCTTCCAGCCCAGCTCCTGGGGATCACCCTGCCGGGGGAGCGATCCTGGTATAGATGTGGCAGCTCTCTCTGCAGGGGTTCCAGCCCCAACTTCCAGAGGAGCCAGTTAGGGAAGTCTCAGGACAAAAGCTTCTGCCACCAAAGTCTTTGGCACCGTCAGCCAGTAAGCCAGTGTCTGAAATCTGGTCCATTTGGTCCATGAAACCTTCGGTCCCACTGGCCTACCCCCAGGGCCCGAGGCCGGGCCTGCCTTTAGCACCGTCTCCCCCATTAGAGTCTGTCTTGCTTCTCTTTTTGTATTGCTGGCACACAGCACAGCAGCACAGGGCTTAGAAAGTTTCTGCTCAGTTGTTTCCATAGGGTCCGGTTCTTCATGACTCCACTTTGGGGCTTTCTTGGCAAGAATGCTATAGTGGTTTGCCACGTCCTTCTCCAGCTCATTTTACAGGTAAGGCCCTGAGGCCAGCGGGTCACACAGGTGGCGTCTGAATTTGAGAGGCAGTGAGAAAAGTCATAGAAACGGACCGTAGTTTGTTCTAACTTAAACAGGCCCTCGATGGGACAAGGCGATCTCTTCTACTCTTCCCTAATTCATTCTCTCTCCCACTTACCACAATGGCTGTTTCACAAGGATCCCTTAGTACTGCCTCTCCCATCCTTTCTTCTTATTCCACAGAACCCCCACTGAGTACTGTCCACTCATACCTCAAAGGCAATTTGTCAGTCTCCCATTCATTTCCATCCCTTCTTACTAAGCTATGCTCCCATCTCCTCCTGTCTCTGCCATAAATCCTGCTCAGCTCTATCTGTAATCCTTTCTACTGAACCTTTCCCCTTCCCCTTCTGGATCTCTTGGGGGAAATCTGTGGTGAATTTCTGGGAGAAGACCAACAGGCTTCTGGACTTCAAATCCATTCCCCCGCCCCTGTGAGCTCATACTGGAACTTCCCTCAGCACTCGGGAACCCATCTAAGCACTCTGGACCAGCATCTGTCTGTCTGTCTCATCCAAGAGACAAGGCACGCTTGTGCAGTGGTACACGCCGACAGCGTGTGTGTAGACATCATATATATAAAATATTCATTGACAGTTGCCACTTGCTATTAAGAATCAGATCCCATACAGACCTTCCCTGTCTGCTCCTCCACCTCTGAAGGACAAGACCAGCACTCAAACCAACCCAGAGGTCTGTAGGTGCTCTGACCTGCTCCCACACTCTGCTGTTTGCTGGACATCTTTCTGGTTCTTAGCCTTCTATAAATGCTTCCTTGCTTGTCTCTGGACTTTCCACTCCCTTCCCACGGCAGCTTTTCTTTTCTCACACCCCTTGCTACAATGAGCAAACCCTCTGATGCTGAAGTCCCCAGTGTCCTTTCATCTTCACCCCAAAAGTCTATTCTCATGCTTCTCTCTTCTGGTCCGGGGATTCCCTCACACAAACGATGCTGCGCCCTCTCTTTGTACCTTTCCAAGACAGGATCAACCCATTTAGATGCCAAGTTCACTAACCTTCTCCTTTTCTATGTAAAGTCAACCTGGTCTTTAAAAGCTTTTGGGCCCACTAGTCCTAGATCCAGAACTCCCAATCCCACTCTCAGAAGCTAACTTCTCCACAGAGAATCCCACTCACACTTGTTCCCTTGGACTATTAGCCTTCTCCCCAGAGAAGCCTTGATCCTCCTCTGACTGGAGAGTTCTTGCCCACAACTTCTGCTCAAGGCAATACCCAGGCCAATAGTCCTCACTTTCCCCCGGCTGTTTTTGCTTGGAATTGCATTCCCAGTACGTGGTGGGGCTAAGTGATTAATAACCAATCTCTCCCTTCCCATTTCAAGCCACCGGTCTTCATTCTTACCCAAGATGAAGTCCCTTTGGCCAGACTCTCTAGGTTCATCATGGCAGCCTCATTTGTGCCTATGTGAATCCCCAGCACTGGACTAAGGTTGTTCATTTTGGTTGGTTCTGATATGACAGACCAGTCAGCAAAGACTCAGAGGAGCAGGAATCGCCAGCCACTGTCACCTCCCCTGACCCAGCCCACATGGATGCCTTCAGCATCCTCAGAAAACAAGCCATCCCTCATTTCTCAGCTCCACGTGTTCAGGGGCCAACTTCTGGCCTCTGGACACACTCTGGGAGTTCTCTGAGGCTTTCCGATCTTCTCCTTAGGCGTCCCTCCATTGAAGGCTCTCTTCCAGTTTTCTAAAGGACACGTCACATCCTTGAAAACCTGGGAGACGGACCCATCAAGACCACCTCTTTCTAAGATGAGGAGACTCTGCTTCAATGGGTGCCTTAGTGGTGGGCTAGGGCAGGAATAAGCTCACTCCCTGTGGGCTGAAGGGGCAGCAGCAGGGGCTGTCACATCAGGAAGGCTGCTGGGCCCCAACCCTCACTCACCTGCATGGCGGCTCCCTCTGTCACAGAGGGACGTGTCTCCCTTTGGCATCCAAGGGGCTTTCCCTTGTTCCAACTGGCGGATCACATATGGTTTGGAAATGACCAGGCCTGTTCATTGAACACGGAAAGGTTTTATGGACAGAGAGCCTCTGCAGGATTCAATTGTAGTTCCTTCTCTCTTCTTGAGAAAAGAAGGCTGGCTGAGAAGACTCAGATCTGGGACCAAGGCCTCCACAAGAAGCTCATGAGGAGCATGTTCCCAAGGGCCCATGTGGATCTGGGATCCAAAAGACAGCTATGGCAGAACGCCAACTGCCCAAGAGTGGGCGGGCATTTTGTGCCTTTTGGGGCTTAGTAAATGCAGTTACCTGGGGCACTGCCTAAGAACCTTGGACCCAAGGGGTCCCCAGAGAGGGGAAGGGCCTCTGGAACAACAGCATCCAGGGGCCTGGACCCCCTCTGCCTCCCTACTGGCAGCCCAACCACACTCGAGGCCAAATAAGATTGGGACCCTTTGGTTTCAGGAGGCCAGAGAATAACCACAAAGCACTCGAGATACCCTCAGTGCTGTGCCCCTCCCAAGAGCAGACTCTGGATGATCCAAAGGACAGTGGTCCTCACCCAAGCAGACCAGGTTCTTGTAGTTCTCCAGCATCACCTCCCTGTACAAGGCCTTCTGAGAAGGGTCCAGATGCTGCCACTCCTCCGGGGTAAAGGCCACGGCCACATCCTTGAATGTCACAGCTTCCTGAAACGGCAAACACATTTGGAGTGTCCAGGCGGCTACCTCGCATCTGGACCTGGCAGGAGATGGCAGGGGCTGGGCCCTACGGTGCTCAGGACCAGCGGGTATCAAGGGCTCCCCTCTGTACCCGATCCGTGCAACAACATGGAGACCATAACAGCCCCCATGCACACTGCACTGATCTACAATATACACCCCACTAGCCGCTCAGCGGTCAGGACACGAGCGGCCTCACCTCCACCCCATCCAGAGCTGGCCCTGAGCAACAATCGAGGGTGCACCGAGCCCGGGACGAAGGCCCGCCATGCCCAACATTCGCACCATCTGCTCCTCCAGAAGGCAATCCTTTCACACCTCCTCCAATGACTATCCTTCTCTAAAAACCCCAAGCTCCAAGCCCCCTTCCCTATATCTCCCCTCCTCCTTCACCCATGGCACAGGAAGGGCCGGCTCTTCTCCCTGCTCCAGTGATCCCATCCCATCCAACAGAGTCCCCTCTATCACTTTCAATCTCCCCCCTCCTCCAAATACCTCAGTTGGTCCATCTCTCCTCACTATGAACTCCTCCCCTTGGGGAGACTTCTGGGTCCTCCACTTCCTTTCCCTCCTCCTTAACTCTGCAGTCTGGCTTGCGACACCATCATTCCCCTGCGCTCTCCTAAGTTCCCAATGGCCTCCGAGTTCTTGTTCTCCATCCAGCTGTGGCTTCATCCATCACCCTCTGCTTTCTAGCAGAGGTTCCTGTGACGTCAGTTTGTTCTGGTTTTCCATACCCCCTCCCAGGACTGCCCAATCCCTTCCTAAGTGTTGACTGACTGACTTTTGGGACCAAGCAGAACAGATTCATTTTTGAATCCCACAAACTGGAAAGTGGCTTAAGCCAGCGTTTCTGTGGGGCTCTCTCCACTTTGTGTCTCCCCCAGATCGTCCCTCCTGGTTCTGCTTTCTTTCCAGATGTGATCTGAACCCCTCGGCTGCAGGCTCACCTTTAAAGTACCCCCTGTACCTGGGGCTCCCACATAGAACAAGCTCCGCCCCACTCCCCCCCAGCTCTCTGGGAATCAATACTCTCTAACCTTAACGGCCACCCACTTTGTACCCCTTAGATGCAAAGCCTTCCCCACAAAGAAGCTTGTCTTCAGAGGAGACATTTTAAAGCCTTAGAAGCCGAGTTCTTTCCATTTTATCTCCTTCTTCACCTTCACAAAGTCTCTCAATGACACACTCCTGGGGACTCCCCAGTGCTCAGGAGGTGATCCCGGGCACAGGAAGTGGTCAGTATGGTTAACATGCCCGCCACAAGCCAGCCATACCTGACCAAGACCTCTGCAGGTGTCTAAAGGCCTGAAGCACCTGACAAGTGTCCCAGAGTCGGTTTTAGCCTCAGCACCCTGGGCGGGAGGCGTGGGTCCCAACCAAAATCCCACCTTCTACAGGAAACAGGGGTTCTACTTCCTTTCCTGTTTGTTATTCCCTATTTATCCCTCCTATAGCTTGCCTGCATATGGTTTCCCCACCAGACTGTAAGCTCCTTGAGGGCAAGGAGCGTCTATTTTGTTCCCAGCACCTGGTACAGGGCCTGGCACAGAGTAAAAGCTTAAGTTTAGTGACTGAGAATTCTGCAGCTGCACAGAAGCAGACCAAAGGGAAATGGCTCCTCGGTCTGAGGCCACGTCTGAACTCGGGGCTCCCCGACTCCGGGCCCAGCCCAAGGGGCCTCCATCTTTTCGGCCGATCCCGGTCTAGCTGCACATTCTCGGCTCCACTTCCTTAGAAACCTGTGGCTTTGTACATACAAAGATGTTATTTGGGGGTCCAATCTCGCACCTGGTTCCCTCCATCTATGAATCCCCCTCTGGGTCCCTAGGACACCTCTCCTTCCATCTGCCAAAACTCTGGGCTTGGATCTGAAGAGTCTCAAAGGCCGGACACCAGTGTATTCTCAGGGGGCTCTCTGGGCCTGGAAGAGGTCCCTGGCTTTCCAGGACAGTACTCGGGGTGGCCGGGAAGCTCACAGCCATCTCCCCCAAGGATACTCCCGGACCTGGCCGCCAGCCCGGCTTGAAGTTTTCTCCGCGTCCCTGGGCCAGGTGGATTCTCCCAAGGACAGGCCGGCCTCCTCCGCCTCCCCTCAGCTTCCTCCCATGCACAGGGTCAGGCCAAAGGCTCAATGACCTCCCTCTACCCCGGAGGGTGGGAGACATAACGCCCAGAGAGCGCCCCCGGAATCAGCAGGGCCCGAGTCTAATTCCTGAGACCGTGACCCAGCTCACTACACCCCGACTGCCTCAGAAAAATGGGGGGAAGCAGCCAGGGGGCGCAGCGGATAGAGTTCCAGCCCTGGAGTCAGGAGGACCCGAGTTCAAATCTCCCCTCAGGCAGTAACACTTCCTGGCTGCGTGGCCCAGGGCAAAGCACTTAATCCCAATTGCCTCAGCAAAAACAAACAAACAAAAGGAGAGGAGGGGCCAGAAGCTGGCAGGCACGCGCCCAATTAGTTAAATTGTAACAGCTCAGGTGTGCCCTTTCCTTCTCCAAACGAGGAAACCAGGTCAAACCGAGGGGAGGCGGGTAGCCAGCTGCTAAGGGGCTGCCGCCAGACCTGGCACGCCCTAGGCAGGACCCCCGGCTGGCCGGCTACTCCCGGAGGGGGGAAGGTCTGACCCCCACCCCCACTCTCAGATTTAGGGCTCTCCTTGAATTTGGGGCAGGCTCCTGGAGGAAAATGCCCCCTTCCCATTAACCCCAATGGCCCCCTCCCAAGCCCCGTGGAAGCCCCCCCCATTAATCCCAGTGGTCCCCTCCCGCGCCTCTAGAGGGCACGGACTTGCTTCCTGAGGTACACAGCAGGTGCTTAATCATCTCTCTGAGGACCCGGAACCGGCGCCACGAAAAAAGACCCACGTAGGACTCCCACCCAGACACGGGCCCACCACCTCACTCACCGTGGCGGGAGCAGCAGGAGCCGCGGGCGGGGGTGCCGGGGTCATCGCCGCTTCCTTCCCAGCCCCAGACTGGAGCCCAGGGATCTGGATGAAGAAGAGCAGAAGGAGCCGGAGCCCACTCCAACTAAAGGGGCACGACCACGCCCCCTGCCGGCACCGCCCAATCAGAACTGCTGAAGCCACGTGCGGAGACCAGGAAGACAGGACACGGAGAGGGCGGGGGAGAGGGAAGGGAGGACCAAGCACGCCTCGCGACTCCCGGGCCCCAGAAGGAGCAGCGTTACCGCTGATTGGCTGCTAGCCTTAGCCACGCCCCAGCTCCATCGTGGAGCAATGAGAGTCGCCAGCGGAAGCGATGCAGCTGAGGGCATGGCTGGAAGGCGGATACGGTGTCTCCCCCTCTGTCTTTCTCCCTTCCCCAGCACCCCATCTTGGCGTAGGCTCCGAAACTACGCCTCAGCGTCCCGTTTCCATTGCCGGTCCTCACCCACCCCGGCCCAGAGCCCGATTGCGACTGAGGGTGAATGGGGACACAGGGACCTGGAAAAAGAACAGACTGGCGGGGCAAACGTGATGTAACTTCGGAGCCCATGGCTCCAAAAGTCTGCCGGGAAATGTAGTCCGGACATTCCGGGTCGGCCAGTGCGCATGCCCAAGAGTCCCTGACAGCGCCCAGGTTTGACCGGGAAAGTCGAAGGGAGAAGGCTTCCTGAGGTGGTCTGCAGATCTTGGCTCCTCTCTGGCGTCTCCCCGGGACCCCCGGAGGGTTTGGCCGATTCTTCCCGCTCTGCCTGGTGGGCGGCTTCGCTGAAATAGAGGCCGGCCCTGCCGTCAGGGAGCTTTCACTCCTAACTTCTTCCGGGCGGACTACAACAGGTGCCCGGGCTCTTGCGGGGTCGTCCGCTCACCGGGGCCAATTCTGGGTCTTTGGGGCCCCTCCAAGGAGGACGGGCAGCTGTGGGGGAGCAGGTGCCGAAAGAACTTGAACCGAGCGGGCTAGATTGTATAAAAAAAGGTAGCAAAGTAATGGGGGACAAACTGTAGGGGTCGGAGGTCTACTTTAGGGGTCTGTCTGGATTCTTGGAGTACTTACTTCCAGTTAATGTAGTTTCAAAGAGCCTTTATTTTGTTAATTTTTAAAGGCTACAGATAGGCTAATTAGATCCTTTCCGGGATTTTACTGATAGGCTAATTTCTGACAGATCTTGGTTAGAATCTAGGCTAGTCTTTTTCCTTCCTGAGCCTTGTATTACCCTTATTAGTTAAATCTTCCAGAAACAACTTGGTTAGTTAGGCGAGCATACTTAAATCTCTAAAAACCAATGTTCCAATACTGTGTTCTTGGAGTCAAAATGTATATGATGAAGACGATCTGAACGGTATAGACACCTTGGAGTCATGGTGTAGTATCCGTGAGATCACAATCACCGCGTTCTTCTCTCAAAGAGTATTTCTGCTTTGTAATCACACCATTCCCTTCCCCCTCAGCAGTGTTCCTGAGATTACAACCACATCATCCCTCCTCTCAAGCAGTATTCCTAGTGGTTTAACGGAGACCCCAAAACTGTGGGGTTTCTGACCTGTGTTGCGAAGTGTCTCAATAGAATTTGCAGGCTTGAACCCATCTCCAAGTCAAGGAGCAAAATGTATTATAATTATAAGGCCAAAAGAAGTGGGCTAAATTCCACAAAGTTTAGCAAAGAAAGAACCAGGAGCAAGAAGATAAATTTTTAGGAAAAAGACAGGATGCTTGCTGCCACTGATATGCTAATTTTATGGCGTAGAGGTACCATTGAGGGGTGGTCTGGTATGCACCTCATTATGGACAAACCTGTTGTTATCAGGCAGCCTGCATTGTTTGGAACTACAAAACTCCAAAGGCTTTAGAGTTACCGCCATATGTCCCCTAAAAGCTGCACCCCATCACAATCTCATCATTCTTCCCTCGAACAGAATCTGTGAGATGACAAACACATTATTCTCCTCTCAAACAATATTCCTGAAATTACAATCACATCAGTCTCACCTGTGACTCCAAGAAATTCTACAGCATGTCCACTGGCCACACCCCAGTAAAACCATCTCAGCATCCAAACCAGATTGCCAGGCGTCTGCCAGTTGTGGAGTTAGAGCTATGTCTACCGTAAATAGGTGAAGACTTCTAGCAGAATGGGTGGATGAGAACGCTTTGTTCCAATGGCCATAAAGATGACTTTGGATGGGGCCGTGGAGTGCTCTGAGCCTAGTCAGACATTGAAAATGTCAGGTCATCCAATATATTCCAGGACATCAGCACTCATCCTGAATTTTGTCTCACCACTGGATTTTGATGACTTTGTGTAACTCTGCCTCACTCAAATCTAATTCATCTACACACAAGACATCAACCTCTGATGACATTGGTCTTCTTTGAAAACAAATGATGAAGGGGCAGTTAGGTGGTGCTGTGAACAGAGCACCAGCCCTGAAGTCAGGAGGACCTGAGTTCAAATTTGGTTTGACACTTAACACTTCCTAGCTGTGTGACCCTGGGCAAGTCAATTAACCCCAATTGCCTCAGCAAAAGAAAAGAAATTATGAATAACAAATCCACCATAATCTGAATTCTGACCTCATCTCTCAGCCAGAACTTTTTTCCAAAGTTATTAACAATCTCATGACATGATTGACAGATCTAAGGGGGCTTCAATTCTCTTCCCTTTTGATCTCTGCACCCACTTTCTGCTTTTTCTTCTCTTGGTTCCCTCGTGGGTCAGACCACTTCTATTTATTGTTTACTAGATCTTTGTTCACATCATGCCCATACTATGGTTATCCCCCAAGGTCCAGTGCCTACTTCTTTAGAAACCTTGTCATTATCATTTCCATGTAGATGATCCCCAGATCAATGTAGCTAGCCCATTCAATTTCCTTAGCACTAGTCTCGCATTATGAAACTGCTATTTGAGTTGGATAGGAATCTCATAAGAGAATTCATCTTTCTCCAAAAAAAGCTATCTGTTGAAGCTGTTGAACAAAAGCTTATGTTGAAGCTACCAGCATCCTTTGTATCACTCGGGGATTAGATATGTCATGAACTTTGTGTCATCCTAAATTGTTACATTCACCCTACACAGCCAATTAATTGTTAGATCTTGTTTCTCTATAACATCTTTTCTTTGTGTTCCTTTCTCTGTGCTTACATAGCCATCACTAGTGCAGGCCCTCATCAATTCACACCTGGGCTGTTTCCAAACTTGCCGGTGGGTCTGCCTGATATAAATCTTGTTTCTCTAATTCCTTCTCCTTAAACTCAGCAAAATGATTTTTCTAAAACACAGATCTGGCTGTGTTAACCCTTCTGTTCAATAAATTTCATTGCTGCTCAATAAACTCTAATCTGCAAGATTAAATACAGATAGGTATTTCAAACTCCCCACAACTTAATCTTTTTAACCTTTGAATTTTATTACATTTTTCCCCTCCATATAGTTTGCGCGTCTTGCGGACCATCCTCAAACTACGTTTCCCAGAAGGCTGTGCGGGCTCTGGATGGGACTCCGACTAGGGAATCCCCAAGACGTCACTTCCGCTCCCTTGGTTTGGGCCCTTTCCTGCCACCTTAGCTCTGCTTGCGTCCGGTTGGAGCAGGGGCTGGAGTTCTTGGTCTTGAGCGGGTGAGTGAGGATGCATCCATTGGTCAGGCCGAGGACGGTGGCGAGCCTTCGGAGCCAATCAGCGTGCGCCTCTCTCCTTTTCTCTCTAGCCTGTGGGACCCGATTTCTCCCCGTCCCCCTTTCATTTACAACTGCAGGATGGGGGCGGGGCCATAGGTTGTCAAAGATCTGCAGGTGTAAGTGGACCACAAGCTCGGGAGGCTTCTGCCCAGAAAGGAACCGCATTGAGAGAAGTCAGAGCTTCCTTGGGCAGGCCCCTTCCCCCAATACCTGCTGTCTTGTCAGGCAGCCAGCATTGATTAAGTGCCAGCTGTGTACCTCAGGCACTGAGCTCAACCCTGGGGGTGCAAAGAAAGATGGAGGCACGGTTCCTGCCCTTGAGGAGTCTAATGGGGAGACTAGAGGCAAACAGATGTGTCCCGAGCCCGGGAAATGCAGGAAAAGTGGGAGATGATGAGCAGAGGGAAGGGCCTAGCCTTGAGTGGGGCCAGTGGAGGAGGGGGAGTGCCCATCCCCTACCCCACCCCCAGAAGTTCTGGGGGGATCCAGCTGGGGGCAGAGGTGAAATGGACAAGCCGTGACCCCGTATTAGCTCTGCTCTGGGGCCCGGGCAGGAGGAAAGTGTCCACCGTGCCAGGCTCGGTGCCCAGGGGCGCACAGCCAGGGGGAGTGGGGGGCTAGTCAGACCCAGAAGTTCCTGGTATCTGGGGCTTGGTCCCTCCTTTTATGTCGTAGGTTTTCCAGCCAGAGGCTCCTCCGTGTTGGGGCACGCCCCATTCCTCAGGCCTCCGAAGCCCCCAGACCCAGGTTCTGCTTCCGGGCAGCCAGGTTGTGGACGGCTGAGCGACGTCCCTTATCCAGCCTCCCCTTGACAGCTGGGGGAGCTGAGGCTGGGGGAGGGGAGAGCTTAGAGGAAGGGGGGGCTGGGAACCCCGATCTGGCTCCCCAGCCGGAACCCTTTCTGCTGGCCCAATGCTGAGGCTCCTCTGGGGAAAGCTGTGCTAGTTGTGGCCCGGGGCTGCGGTCACTGGACCAGCTCCCCTGACACTCCTTTTCCTGCCCAGATCGGTCTCCAGAGAGCTCTGTCCTCCTGGTCCTGGAAACTTGGAGGAGGAGAAATGGCCGTGCTGCTGCTGACGAGCCCCCCGCAGGTGAGTCTCAGGCCTTCCAGGGTGCACCTATTTCTTGTACCCACAGTAGAGCTGGTTTTGTGGTTAATGCTTTTCTCAGTGAACAAACATTTTTTGTAAACCGCCGCTGTGCGGCTCAAAGAGGAAAGAACCCTGTTGGCTTTGAGATCCCCAAGAGAACATTTTTTATGTTGTGTTTTCACGTATTTTGGGGAACATTTCCCAGCCATATTTTCATCTGGGTCATAGCCCTGAGGAGTTTGGGGCTGGCCGGCCTGGAGTTTCACACTTCTTTGAGGACAAACTTGCAGGGGTCATTGGTCAGGAGAGGGGCGGCCTGCCGTGGCTCCTCCAGAACCCAGCTTGGTCCAAGCGGCAATCGGAGTCTTCTTGTCATCCCTGCACAAGCTGTTCTGGTTCTGCTCCCTTCCTTCTGCATCAGTCCTTGTAAGTCTTCCCAGATTTCTCTGAAATCATCCCCTTGATCGCTTCTTACAGCACCTTCAAATACCGTGATCTCTTCAGCCCAAATGGATGGCATGCTCTCAATTGCCACTTCTTTCTGTACTTAGGGGTTATTCTTTCTCTGATCTCTTTGGAGCATCTCTGGGTCCAAAGGGAAGTGCACATTGATTTCTGAAATGGCTCCACTGGTTCACTCCTTTCCTAGGACCACGTTAATGGGCCCATCTTTCCACAGTCTCTGCAACAATGACTATTTTCTTTTTTGCCATTTTTGTTAGCCTGATTGGTGGGAAGTGAAACCTCAGAGCTCCTTTAATTTGCATTTCTCTAATGATAGATAATTTGGAGTGTTCTTTTTTCTTTTTTTAAAAAATATTATCAAAATATATGCAGATAGTTTTCAGCATTCACCTTGGCAAAACCTTGTGTTCCAAATTTTTCTCTCTTCCTTCCTCCACTTCCTCTCCTAGACAACAAGCAATCCAATCTATGTGAAACACATACAGTTCTTCTATACATATTCCCACATTTATCATGCTGCACAAGGAAAATCAGATCAAAAAGAAAAAAAAGAAAGAAAACAAAAAGCAAGTAAACATGTTTTTTCATATTGCTATTGATTCCTTGGATTTCTTCCTTTGAAAACGACCTATTCATTTCCTCTGGCCATTTACCAGCTGAGGAATTACTTTTAGTCTTTTCATTTTGAATCAATTCCTTTCTTGCAAATGAGATATACTTGTTGGAAAGAGTTTTTCTGTAGTATCTCATTGTATTAATTAATTCAGTGGGGGTTTTGCTAATCTTCACTTTGATTTTCAGAACTTTTATTTTGGTATTTATTTGAAACTTTTAGATTTGTTCTTTTTCTAGGTTTTAGAATTTCCTGACTAGGTCATCTGTTCTTTTTCTCTTTTGTTGATGAAAATAGTTAGAGATCTAAATTTTTCTCCCACAAATGTTGCTGTGTTGTCTCATTGATGTCTTTTTGGAGGTCAATATCTATTATTTCTGTGATTTATTCTTTGACTCACTGATTTTTTAGGATTATGTTATTTAGTCTACAATTAGTCCTTTTACCAAGTTTAAGTCTTACTATCCCATAAAAGTCGTGTTTATTATCTTTTCAATAGTTAACATTCATTAAGCCCCTCACATGTGTCAGGCACTGAGGGTCCAAAGAGAGGCAAAAGGAGATTCTGGCCCTGGAGAGCTCACAGTCTCATAGAGGAGACAACAAGAAAACAAATCTCTACAGACAGGTCTGAGTCGGGATAGATATATAGGAAGTCATTAACAGAGAGGGAGGAACTGGGAAAAGCTTCTTGTAAGAGACTTGAAGGAAGCCAGGAAGGTTTCTGGGGTTTTCATGTCTTAAGTCTTGGGGACTTTGGGTACATTCTGCTTACTGTGCTAAGAAATATGCATGCTCCTTGCTCTTCCCGTCCAGTAGTTGCCAGAGATCCACCACTTCTCCCTTTTTTAAAAAAAGAGGGTTTATGCTCATTTTCAGACACAGGCACACCCGTAGATCTGACATTAGTGGATGATCCATTGCCCTGGTCTTGCCTGGTTTGGCCATCCTGGTGGCAAAGTCTAGAAAGCTGGGATGGCTCTGCGCATTCCTCTTCAGCCTTTGGGGTCTGTTTTGAGAAAAGAGCATTTTGGGAGACGATCGATATCCTTCCATCTGATGTGGAGCGTGAGCATACTCGATGCCGCCATTGGCTGCTCCAGCACTCAGCTCTTAAACAAGATGTTCTCTGTGCAAAACCTGGCGCGCCATAGGCCCAAGAGACGCTTTTCCCCAGCCCCGCTTCGCCTCATCCAGCTACTGCGTGCTCTTCCCTCATCACCATTGCTCTGTTCATCAGACCTAACTTTGGTTTACCCAATTTACAGCAGGTGGGACAACAGACACTTATTGAGCACCGAGTGCATGCCAGGCTATGCTAAGCCACAGGGATACAGAGACTGAGCCAGTCCGGGCTGTCAGGCCCCTCCCCACCCCTACTGTCTCCCTTGCCAGCTGGGCTTGCAGCTCTGGGGGCCTTTGCTCCCTAATTGCTCGTTCTTCCTTTGTGTTAGGGCCAGACTCGAATGTTGGAGCCCTGGATACCCAGGTCTGAGTTCTCCAGGCCTTGAGTGTTTGTACTTCTGGGATCCCAGGGATGGGTCAGGGTGGGCACTGTCCGACTGTGAGTGCCCCCAGACTGGTCTGAGTCAGGGCACAGGCTGATAACTGCCCCCCTGGTCTGAACCTGGGCACAGACTGATAATGCCCTCCTGCTCTGGCCTTACCCAGGTTGGCCTCTGTCAGCTGTCCAGAGCCTCGGGGTCAGATCCTGGCACTCAGGCTGGGATCACTTTTGCCTCAGGGTGGCTCAGTCCTTTGCCCGGGGGCCAGATTCCCCACACTGAGCTGCTGTGGTCTTTCCTGAGATTACATCTGTTAGCTAGATCAAAAGCTGGGATAGTTGGGAGGTGAGGCTGCGTCCTCTGCTGTCCTGGGGGCCTAGCCTCCCGCTTGGGCGTCCCTCCTTCGAAGCAAAAGCCTATGAGAGTGGCTCACAGTGGCCACAGCCATGAGGGAGATGGAGGGCAGTGGGGGGCTGATGGCGACTTGTAGGAATGGCTGAGAGGGCTCAGGGTGCTCCATGAGCTGGATTAATTTTGATAAAGAGTACAGGGTCCAGTGAGGGCACCCCAGACTGAATGAGGGATATGGGAGCCCGGCTGGTGGGTTAGACAAAATTTGGGGTTTTCAAAGGGTGGCGGGAATGGCCTCCATCTTTCCCAGAGCAGCATGTGGGTGGAGGTCACAGAAGGGCTGCTTTAAGCCAGATAGTAAGAAAAGTATTCCAAAGTAGGTCAGGCCTTCTGTGGGCTGGGAGGGGGGGGGGGGCCTGTTGGGCCATGTGCAGAACCCAGCCCTCCCCGTGGGGGACCTTCTTTTCTGCCCCCACACCCCAGAGCCCAGGAGTGAGAGGACATCGTCTCCCAGGGGAACTGCACTTCCAGCCTCTTTAGGCCCCCAGCCTGTGGAGCTTCTGTCCTTCCATGTCCCTCTCCAGGCCCTAAGATTATTCAGGCTTCTTTCTCTGGACATTTGGTGACTGGCTCAACTTCTCGCTACCCCGTGCTCTTTGCTTTATTTATGCAGTTTGTTTGTTTTTATTACACCTTGCTTTATGAATCATGCCGGGAGCGAAAGATCAGAGCAGAAGGGAAAAACCATGGGAGGGAGAAAAAAGAAAGGAGCGGACAGAATGCGTGCTGATTTACGTCTTCTTTGTTCCTTTTCTGTTTTTTTGTTTTTGTTTTTGTTTTTTTTGCTGAGGCAATTGGGGTGAAGTGACTTGCCCAGGGTCACACAGCTGTTATGTGTCTAAGACCAGATTTGAACTCAGGTCCTCTTGACTTCAGGGCTGGTGCTCTATCCACTGCGCCACCTAGCTGCCCCTCTTTGTTCCTTTTCTGGACGCAGATGGCATTTTCTGTATTTTCTGTCCAGAGTCCATTGGGATTTCTCTTGCACACAGGGACATCCTTCCAAACCCCTGGCTTCCCAAGTCAGCAGCCTCCTCCACCTCCATGACCCAGCCCTTCATCCCACCTGACACCCAGGTGAAGGGGTCCAGTGGGCTGGGAGTGGAGAGGTAGCCTGGAGCTCAAGAAGAAGAGGAGGGACACTTATGGTGGATCAGATAAAGTCCATGGTCACCAAGGACAGAAGCAGGGGCAGCCTCACTGAGTGAGGGGGACCAGCCAAGGAGAAGGGGCACGGCTGCCGGACAAGAGGCCAGTGGGAGCCAGACTCAGCCCAGAGCAGGGGAAGCCCCGAGTGTAGCTTTTTCTTTGAGGCTGTTTTGAAAAGCAGGACTGAGGATGAAAGCTGAAGGGAAGAGGGGCCCCAGGAAAGTCTGAGTGAGACCTGCAGGTCTAGGCAGGAGGGTC
This sequence comes from Myrmecobius fasciatus, assembly GCA_023553655.1. NCBI lineage: Eukaryota > Metazoa > Chordata > Mammalia > Dasyuromorphia > Myrmecobiidae > Myrmecobius > Myrmecobius fasciatus. The sequence goes on from JAJPUD010002772.1 coordinate 112,765, forward strand.
AGGGGCCTGGAGAGAGATGGTGTCTGTGTGAGGAGAAAGGAGGGATGGATGGGACAAATGGCCTGAGATGCTGGGAACGGTTTGACTCACTTGGATTTGAGATGGGGAGGTCAGCCTGGTCCTGCTGGGCCAGACCAGGGCCTCTGAGTCCTGTCAGGACAAGGGGGCTTGGCTGCAGAAGTGGAAAGGACCTGACCCAGGACCAGGCTCCATCAGCCGGCCTCCGAGGCTCCTTCAGCCCAGGAGTCAGTGCTCTGGAACCAGGTGAGCACCTTCTGTAAGACTCTTTCGCAGCCCGCAGTCAGCTCCTACAATTCCTGCACACTGGTCCCAGGGCCAGGAAGGCTGATTCTGGGGCTAGCATGGGGGTCTCTGGTGTTTCAGGAGGCAGTGACCTTCCAGGATGTGGCTGTGGACTTCACCCCAGAGGAGTGGGGATGTCTGGACCCTTCCCAGAAGGCGCTCTACCGGGAGGTGATGCTGGAAAACTACAGGAGCCTGGTCTGCCTGGGTAAGGGGGCTCCCCCGGGACCCAGATCCTACCTGAGGGGGGTCTTTGGCTGCTGTCAGTCAGTAAACATTTTCTAATACTTGCCATGTGCCGGACACTTGCTAAGCTCCTTCTTGGTGAAGACTTCGGGTTTCTCAGCTGAACCCAAGATTGTTCTCTGGCTGGGCCAGGAAGTTTCTGGGGCTGCTCCTAAGTAGAGTCTGTTTGCGTCTCTCGGGGCGATCGGCTGGGCATCCCGCCTTGGGCTCTGCCGGCTGTGACCAGACAGGCGGCGTGGGGATGCCCTCTGATTGTACCTGCCCCGTTCTCGATTCCCTCTGGGCCCAGGCTCTTCCTTAACAGCCCAGGGCGTTCACTGGAAGCTTCCTGTCCTCTGAGCAGGGAATGGGAGAGAGAATTCATTTGGCGCCTGCCCTACTCCCGTCAGTATTCATCAATTTGGTGGAATCATCTCAAAGTCACAAGGCCCCAAAGCAGGTGCTGAGGAAGTTAATACAGGCCCTCCACCCTTGTTTCTCTTGTCAGGATGACCAAGCCCAGCCCGGCAAAGACCCCAAGAGATTTCTGTACCTCCAGACCAATCCCTTGTCTGTAAGGACATCTTATGACCATTTAGACCCCCCACCTGTGATGGCTTGTACCCAGCCTAAGGAGACGCCTGTTCTTCTTGAGATATTCTTGCTTCCTCCAACTTGTGCCCCTGCTGACCTTGCTGACATTATTTTGCTTATTTTAGCTCACGCTTCGCATGTCAATCAATGGAATTTTTCTGTATTTGGGATAGCTATTCTTGGGTAACTACAAAACTAGGGCCCAGGATGGAGGAGGGATGGCAGATGGTGAGGAAGATCTGAGGGCTGCTTCTTTGGAAACCATGGACCCTTTAGTATAAGCGTCTTAATCTTAATCTCAGTCTCTGTTAATGTACGTGGGATAATTTTAATCCCCACAGGAGTGAGGGGATCATGACCTCATGATCTTCTGTTCTTTCTGAGCTGCTGTTCTCTCTGTGACCCACTCCCCATCCTGCTTCTGAACACAGCATAGAGCTGTAGTTGGTGGGCCAGGGAACCAACTGCCTCTTGGGCTGTCTTTGTCCCAGAGAGAAAAGAGGCTGGTACTGAGTTCTGGACTCTCTGTGCCCAGCTTTTTCCCATTTCCCCTGAGCAGGACTTGCTGTTCCTAAACCAGATGTGATTGGCCAGCTGGAACAAGGAGACACGCCATGGATGGCTGCCAGAAACATCCCAAGGAGCAGCTGTGTAGGTGAGTCCTTGTGTGCACCAGAAACGGGGAGAAGGCTATTGAGGACACCCCAAAGCTAGGTGAGTGTAGACTAGTACAGAGCCAGGAAAATGTCAGTTGTGGGATGCTGAGCTTTCCCGTAGTCCGACACCCACAGGTACCCATTACTCTCTTCCCATATAATTCCAGTACCTTTTTGCCCGAGATGCTAGCCTCCCGTTGCTCTGCCCATCACACTCTCTCCTCTCCGCAGGTTACCTAATTATTATTCTCACAGCACAGGCCGGACTAGGTCACCGTCCTCCTCCGATTCCAGTGGCTCCATATTATCTCTGAGATCATGAGCTTGGTATTTTAAAAAGCCCTTCCTAACTTGTCTGTAATATACTTTCTCAGCTGTATTCTATCAGTCAATAAGCATTTATTAGGTGCTGACTGTGTGCTAGCCGCTGTATTAAGTAGTGTGAATACAAAGATAATGGTCCCTCTTTTCAAGGAGCTTACACTCCAGTTGGGAGTTACAGCATCGACATAGAAGTAGATACAAGGCCATTTTGTAACAGCTGTAACTAATAACTGGGGAATTCGTAATTAGTAATAAGTGGGGAGAGGTGGAATCAAGAAAGGCTTCATGTCCAAGGTAGGCATGAAGAACTGGGCCAGGTGGAAGGGATGAAGGGATGCATTCCAAGCACATGGGGGACGGTCAGTCAAAGGCGTGGAGGTGGGAGATGAATTGTCAGGAATCAGAAAATTGGACAAAGTCAATTTGGCATTAAGGGGAATCGTGTGTAATAAGCCTGGAATGGAGGGCTAGGTCAAGTCGTAAAGGGCGTTAAATGCCAAATAAAGGAATTTAATCCTGGAGCTGATTGGGAGCCAGCAGCTTAATTGAGCAGTCATAGTGTCATGATAAAATATATACTTTAGGAAAATTACATAAAGAATGGAGAATGCCCTGCAGTGGGGAAAGAGGAGGCAAGGAGATCCATTGGGAGGCTGTTGCCATCATCCAGGCGAGAGGGGAAGAGAACCTGGATTAAGACAGCGGCTCTGTGAATGGAGAATTGAGGATGGATGTTGGAATGTCTAGAAACTGAGTTGGTGGGGCAAGAAGAGAGGATTCCATCAAGACTGAAGACTGGGTGACTGGGAGGATGGCAGTACCCTTTACAGCAATAGGGGAGTGTGGAAGAGACATGGCTTTAATGGTGAAAGATAAGGAAGTGGAGGACACGTTGAGCTGTAAATATCTTTGCCAAACTCTGTGGGAAGTTGGTGAGGTCGTACTGAAGCTCAGGAAAGAGGCTGGGGTGGGATCCGTCAATTTGGGAGCCATTGGGATAGAGAAGGTATGGAAAGTGAATGAAGAGATGAAAAAGAAGAGGGCCTCAGTCAGCTCCCTGGGAAGCCTTCCTGGTGAATGCTGCTGTTATCTCCCAGGCCAAAGACAAAATTCTCTCTCTGGCTCTGAACATCCTTCCTAATCCTCCCCTCGCCTTTTCCAATCTTTTCGCACCTTATTCCTTTCCATGTGATCCATCTACACTGGCCTCTTTGCTCTTTCTTGAACCCAGCGATCCAACTGTATTTTTCTTTCTCTTGGCAGGGAGAAGCAAATTATTGTTTGTTTTGTTTTAATTTCAGAATTTGAGATACAGCCTGAAAACAAAGAATCAGCCCTGAAGCTTGGATCATCCAAGGAAATACTCTTCAGGGGTTGGCCCTGGGTTTCCAGGTTGGAAGAATCAAAAAATGGCACCGGGTGCGAGAGGCAGCAGATAGAGAGCAATAAAGAAAAACATTCTAGGCAAGTGAAAGTTGCCCAATCAAAACTTCCATGAAATGGCGGTGGAAGTAAGGAATATGGCACAAACTTCCTTCTAGGACAGATCCTTTTTCCACAGTAAAAGCAGTCTGTACATAGGATATCTGTACAGAGCCAGAGAACGATCACCATTCTACATTTTCTAAGTAATATTAATGGGGGAAATTCTTAAATTATAATTCAGACCTTAGTGAATATCATGGAATAATTACTGACAAGAAATGTTATGAAGATAGGGAATGTAGGCAAAGCTTTAACCATAATTCATCCATTTCTTTCCATCACAGAATTCAAGCTGAAGAGACACCTCCAAAATGTAATCAATGTGGGAAGATTGTATTTGAAAGCAAACAACTTACTCAGCCCCGAACACTTCCTATTGGAACAAAACCTTGTGAAGATAATGAATGTGGAAAGATCTTCAATCAGAGATCAGGATTTATTGAACATCACAAGATTCATCCCAGAGAGAAACTTTGTCAGTGTAATGAATGTGGTTTAGCCTTCCTCCAAAATACGAGATTTCTTCAACATCAGAAAATTCGTACCATAGAGCAACTTTATGGATGTAATAATGAACAGGGAAAGGCCTTCCATGAGCAAACACAATTTACTACGCATCAAAGAAAGCGTGCCAAAGAAAAATCCTATAAATGCTATGACTGTGGAAAGGCTTTTAGCCAGAGCTCCCAACTCAATCTACATCAGAGAATTCACAGTGGCGAGAAGCCACACAAATGCACTGACCATGGCAAAGCCTTCCACTACGGCTCTCACCTTACAGAACGTCAGAGCGTTCATACTGGAGAGAAATCTTTCGAATGTAAGCACCGTGGGAAGGTCTTCCAGTGTAGCGCAGGTCTGACTGTTCATCGGAAAATTCACAATGGAAAGAAACCTTATGGCTGCAGTGAGTGTGGGAAGACCTTCCATAAGCGAACACAATTCACTGTTCATCAGAGAATTCATACTGGAGAGAAACCTTACAAATGCAAGGAATGTGGAAAGGCTTTTAGCCAGAGCTCCCAACTCAATCTCCATCAGAGAATTCACAGTGGAGAGAAACCGTATGAGTGCAGTGAATGTGGGAAGGCCTTCTGCCAGAGCTCCCAACTTTCTGTACATCAGAGAATTCACACTGGAGAGAAACCTTACAAATGCAGCGAATGTGGGAAGGCCTTTCGGCAGAGCGAACAACTTACGCTGCATCACAGAATTCATAGTGGAGAGAAACCTTATGAGTGTAACGAATGTGGGAAGGCCTTCCGAAGTAGTTCACAACTTACTGTACACCAGAAGGTTCACACTGGAGAGAAGCCCTACGAATGTAGGGAATGTGGGAAGGCCTTCCGCTGTAGCTCCTACCTCACTGTCCACCAGAGAATTCACACTGGAGAGAAACCTTATAAGTGTAACGAATGCGGGAAGGCCTTTCGGCAGAGGGAACAGCTTACTCTCCATCATAGAATTCACAGTGGGGAGAAGCCCTATGAGTGTGTGGAGTGTGGCAAGGCTTTCCGTTATAGCTCCTACCTTACAGTACACCAGAGAATTCACACTGGAGAGAAGCCCTACGAATGCAGGGAGTGTGGGAAGGCCTTCCATTGCAGCACGGACCTCACTGTACATCGAAAGATTCACACTGGGGAGAAACCTTACGATTGCAATGAATGTGGAAAAGCCTTTCGCACACATACACAGTTTACTGTCCATCAGAAAATCCATACTGGAGAGAAACCTTATGGATGTAAGGAGTGTGGGAAGGCCTTTAGACAGAGCATAGAACTTACTGTACATCAGAGAACTCACACTGGGGAGAAACCCTACGAATGTAGTGAATGTGGGAAGGCCTTCTGCCAGAGTATACAGCTCACGCGACATCAAAAAATTCACACTGGAGAGAAACCTTATGAATGTTCTGAATGTGGGAAGGCCTTCTGCCAAAGAACAGGACTTACTGAACATCAAAAAATTCACACTGGAGAGAAACCTTATGAATGTAATGAATGCAAGAAGGCCTTTCGAAATAGCATACAGCTTACTCAGCACCTGAGAATTCACACCGGAGAGAAACCCTATGAGTGCAATGAATGCGGGAAGGCTTTCTGCCAGAGCTCCCAACTCTCTGTACATCAGAGAATTCACAGTGGAGAGAAACCTTATCAATGTAATGAATGTGGGAAGGCCTTCCGTCACAGCGCACACCTTACCCTACATCAGAGAATTCACAGTGGAGAGAAGCCTTATGGTTGTCCTGAGTGTGGGAAGGCCTTTCGGAGTAGCTCGCACCTTACTCTGCACCAGAAGATCCACACTGGTGAGAAACCTTATGAATGTAAGGAGTGTGGGAAGGCCTTCCGCTGCAGCTCATATCTCACTGTGCACCAGAGAATTCACACTGGAGAGAAACCTTACAAGTGCAGCAAGTGCGGGAAGGCCTTCTGCCAGAGCACACAGCTTACTCGGCATCAGAGGATCCATATCTGAAATCCTTTGGATGGTCAAGCCTGATGAAAGTTATGAATGGGGGAAGAATTTCTGACAATTTCAGCAATCCAGCCTCATTAAAAAATTAAGTCAAAGCAGAATCTCACAGACTATAATATTTGTATTAATACTTGACATTTAGGGAAAGTGTAAAATTTTGCAAAGCCCTTTACATATGTAACAGCCTTCTCCCCCAATGCCTCCTTTGTCCAGCCATGTCCCTCAGAAAGTAGTCACCGACTCGTTTCAGGATTGTAGGAGGAATCTAGCCTTCTGCTGGGCCTGTAAGGTCAGCAGTGTCTTTTGTCTTTCCTTGTTATGTCTACTTGGTCCTCTGTGTCAGCCACTGTTATTCCTCCCTCTGTCTACACTTTTTTTTTTTTAAACAAGGCAATTGGGAGAAAATTCAGCAGCTGATAGATGAAGGAATCGCCCCCGAGGATCTGATGTGAAGGATTCATCTACCTCCTCCCAGTCGATTAATGGATCACCTCAAGCAGAACAACCTCCTTTTGAATCTACAAGCAAAGAAGCCTTCTTTAACAGAGTAGAAACATTTACTTCCTTGAAATGGGCTGGCAAACTCCATTAGCTGTCTCCCCTGGTCTGCACAAAGTATAGTTGGGTCACAGTTGAGTGTGATATGCTCAGGTGTTCCAGCTGTCAGGCTATCTTATGTGCCAGCCTGCAACCAGCATTTGACTTTGACAGGTAGAATGAAAGATGTGCTGAGCTGAAGAAAGCTTTGTGTACTGCTCATGAGAAATGCTGTTTCTGGTTGGACAGCCCCTGCCCAGATCGCTTTGGAATTTTACTATTGGAATGAGCTTGTTGCTCTTCTTAATGAGTTCTTAGATCGGTTTCAAAGCTTCTGTCACCTGGACCTCCAGCTGCCTTCTCTGAAACCTGATGACTTGAAAAATATATGCCTGACTGAGGACAAGATCAGCCTCCTTCTACATCTGATTGAAGATGAACTTGAGCACAGAAGTGATGGGGAGAAAGCCCTAGCCAAACTGGGGTGTGGCATCCAAGTCCATCTCACTGCCTGCATTTTGGCTCTTTGTGGCTGGTCACATAGTTCTTCTTTGGAGCCTGTGCAACTTTCTCTAATCACATGTTCACACTGTTTGAGAAAAGTGGGGCTGTGGGGCTTCCAGCAAATTGAGTCTGCCATGGCTGACCTGGATTCTTCTTTTGGCCTGATGAGCTCCCCTCTTGCCGTTCCCAATGGGCGGCCAGAGCACTTTCCCTTAGCTTTGGTTTCTCCATGGAGAATGATGACACACAGTCAAGATGCCACATTTTCCCCAGGCTCTGAATAGTCTGAAAAGAGTCCAGGTCTCATCATCTCTCAAACACAGAGCTGGGATTGCTCCAGTCCTATTGATCGCCTTGAGCCGGAAGCTGCCAGCCCCACCACTAGAAGTTGCCCAGTGACCCAAAGTATGGGGCAAGGAGATAGCACTGGGTTGGAGGTGCCATCTAGCCCTCACCAAAGAGCCAAGTGGGCATACCTTTGTTCTTCGAGCAGTGCAGACGCGTCGGCCAGAAGCATTTTTGATCCTGTTTCCCAGCACTGAGACTGGTGCCCTTGGGTCAATAACACCCAGATGGGAGTAGCCAGAGAAGGTAACGAGCATGAGGTGGAACTCTGCACACCAGCAGATGCAGGCTGGAAGGCCATGCTGCACGTCCTTTTGACCCACAGACAGTCTAACTCGCCAGCTGAGACATACCCGAGTCTTTCTGAGAAATCAAGGAAAGTATTCCAAATATTCTGGCAATGGGAGTCTGTGTGTTCATTTTGAAAACATTCCATCCTCTTCCTGGAGAGAAGCAGAAAGGGAAATTTTCCCCTTGGACAAGAAAACCGGACCTTTTTTACAAGCCGGGTTATTCATAAAAGAAATCTAACTCTTGTAAGAGGGAATAAATGTCACCCTTATTCATCTGCCTAAGCAGACCTCTGTCCACATGGTTGGAGAAGGATGGAATATAACAATCTTAAAGGGGATCCAGTTTGATTTAAACAAAAAAGTATTATCCTTATGACTGTCCAGAACATCAAGAATGTGATTACTCCATTTAGTACTGAGTATGGAGAAGGGGGCCTGTGTTTGAATGGCTCTTAAATTCCAAAGGTTGTGAAGAAGCATTGGAATTAATAAAGAATTTTGTTATGGTTTTTCTTAAAATAAACAAGGCAATTGGAGTTAAGTGACTAGCTCAGGGTCACACAGCTAGGAAGTATTATGTGTCTGAAGCCTGGGGTCAGGCTGGTGCTCTATCCGCTGTGCCATCTAGCTGCCCCTTCACTCCAGTCTTCTGAACGTCACAGTTCCCAAGATTATCACCTAACCAATTCCACCTCTGCTTGCTTTTTGTTGGCAGACCTATTTGTCCTCAGCATGTTGCTCTTTGCTCCTAGTAAATTCTCTCTTTTAATAATTAGTTATTAATAATTAATTCTAGCATTATTAATGGAGGAGGAAGGGAATTTCCCTTTTCCTCAAGTCATTCCCTTTCAAGGGTCCAGCGTCCTTAGTTCCTGAATTTGCCACTTGACTAATTGCCCCTCTGACACAGCTTACTGATTGCTTAACAGAAAAACTTGATTTTCAACGAGATATTTCCTCTAAGGTGCTGTGTCTTTATCTGAAGACCCAAAGCCCTTATCATTTTTCCAAATTAATGATTTATTCGTACCCAGTTTGCTTTTGATTGATTCAGTTGGGATGTCTGGGCCTTCTGTGATATATTGGGGTGGACCTTCCTCTTACATATATGCATTATTTGCATTTTAGCCTTTTCAGAACCTATAGATGCTGTTATTTTTGTTTTAGAGATGAGGATCTTGAGTGCAAGTGACTGGTCCAGTTGCACGGCTGTTTGTTGCTAGAATCAGGCCTTCAGTATATGTTTCAACTCCAGCTTCATAATTTTTCCAAGTAGTTCATTCACACTGGCTCTCTGGCGCTGATGAAGCACATCCTTGTCCATTTCCCCACAGTGTTCATTTTATGTCTTTTCCTTTCCTTTGACCTTCTCAAGTCTCTCCCCAAGTCCCTAAAATTATAGGCGATTGTTGAAGACAATTTAAAAAGTGACTAGGAGCTTCCTCCTATACATAAATGCTCAGACTCACCCTGGAACAAAAGGTGGTTGAAGGATGAAAGGCCCTGGCATCTGGGGATCAGTAACATCAACTAAGCCTGATTCAGATTGGACTGGTCAAAATTGGAAAGAAAGAAAACGTTTGAAAATCATTTGACAGTTAACAAATAGAAAGTTACAGTAAAAACATGGCAGAGGTTCATGGCACAGATGTGATGATGGTTCGAGTACGTATGGCCCCCTCATCTGTATAGAAGCATGTCTCATCGGGACACTCATCATTATTAGTCTGTCAAACATTTATAACATACTATGTGCCAGACACTGTGCCGAGTCTTGGGACTATGAAGGCAAAAAACTCCCTGTCCTCCAAAGCTGATATTTAATGGGGGAGAGAAAACACAATCAACTATATACCTACTCTGACTATATCTTACCCCCCCACGCATATATATGTGTATGTATAGATAAAAATACACATACATGCACAAGTACATACATAGAAACTGAAGGCAGAAGACACCCAAGAGAGCTAAAGAAGGTGCAGTTTGCCCCATCTTACAGGGAGCCATGCAGGTAGAGGTGAAGGGAGAACTCCCCATGCCTGGAGGAATAGCCAGGAGAAAGGCAGAGTTGGGGGGTGAAGGGTCATGCCCAAAAGCAGCAGAAATGCAAAGGTTGCTGGTTCACCGAGAGTAGAAGGAAGTGAATTATGAGGATCTCAGAGAGATGGGAGAGGTCCAGATTGTGAAGGGTTTTAGGATGATTTATATCTGTTCCCCCTATATTAGGAAGCCATTAATCTATTGATTAGGAGTGGTATGATCAAGCTTATGCTTTAGGCAAATCACTGACAAGTCTGTGAACCCTGGTGGGTGGGAAGGGAGGAAGGATAGGTAATGAAATTAGGCTGGGAGCTGCTAGGAGACCATTGTGATAGTCCAGGTGGAGGTGATGAGGGTCTGAACCAGCCTGGTAATTACACAGAAGGGGGGTGTACAAGAGATGATCACAAAGGTGAAAGTGTCAGGATATGGCAATAGATTGATTATAGGAAGTGAATGCAAGAGAGAAGTCAAAGGTAATACTGAGGCTGGGAGCCTGAGTAACTGGGAGGTTGGTGGTGCCTCAGTAATAATGGGAAGTTTGTAGGGAAAAGGAAGTGGCTCCTGTTGTGGACGTGTTGATTAATGGATCTATTGGACTTATAGTTGGACCTATCCACAAGGTAGGGAGTGTTGCAAAACTGGAATTATACAGACAGGTTAGGCCTGGGTATATAATTCTGAAAATCATCTTTATAGAGATGATAACTGAACCCCCCCCAGGAACTCTAAAAGACATGTCTCCTATGGGCTAGTCTGTGACCAGAAAGCCACACCAATGCTAACATTAAAGCTAATCAAGCTACAGTGAGACATTTTTTTTCCTTTTAGGTAAAAATCTAATCTAACAGTTGTCAAGATACTTCCAGTAGATATCGTTCCTCCCATGCTGCCCCCTTGGCAAGGTCCGAAAGGTCTACATTTTCCATCCAAACTTCTAGGGGCCATTACAAGTTAATTCTAATCTCAGAGACACAAAGTTGGCCTAGTCAACAGTGGAGGAATGAAACAAAAAGGAACCTAGAAAGAGCCAGGGCATCCATATTTTTCTCCTCACATACTTTCCATCTATACACGCTGCCTCAAACTCTGGAGAATACTGTGGTCATTCATCCTTTAATTTTGAAGAAGGTTCTATGGGGTGATGGCTTAACTTGTGCAAGGGCTGGATTTAAGTGAGACAGAGTGGCACAGAGTCATCCCCCTCCCCCTCTCCAAGGTGCTGAAGTCCAGTGGCAGGACAAAGTCAAGATCTCTGGCAATGGCCTGGGAGAGACAGTGGATAATCTTGAAATCTTCCATGTCTGACCAAACTCTGAATGCTCCACAGCACCTCCTTCTGGCTCCTTCATGGCTGCTGGGATAAATTATCTTTATCCATCCATTCTGCTGAAGGAAGTCTTCAAATGCTTTAGGTAGACATCACCTAAGGCACCAATAAGTTTGAGACTCATTGGTTACCTTCTGGCTTAACTCATGTGCTAAGATGGTTTTAATGGGCTATGGCTGCTGTATATGCTACAGCTTCTTGGAGCCATAGGAGAGTTGGGTGACAAGGAGACACTGAAGGTGAATGAGAGGTCCTAGAAAGGGCTTAGACAGTCCTCACACCAGAGATGCTAGTCCCCCCCCCCATACTCTGTACTCCAAATGTGAACCTCTCTGAAGAGCAAGTACCACACTTTCACCTCCAATGTTGTTGCCCTCCAATCTCATCTCCAATTGTCTGTTGAACAAATTGGATGCTTTATAGATATCTTTAGTTTAACATGACCAAGCTAAATGTATAGTCTTCCCTCTTCTTAATTTCCCCATTGTCAAGTTTAGTTATTTATTTTTTAAATTTTTTTTTATTTTTAAAGTTTTTTTTTATTTTAATTGCATAACATATGTGTGGGTAATTCTTCAACAATAACCCTTACATACCTTTCTGTTACCAATTTTTCCCCCCAGCTACCCACCTCTCCCCTAGATGGCAGGATATCCACTACATGTTAATTATGTTAAAATATTGGCAAATCGAATATATGTATACAGATTTCCAAACTTATCATTGTTGTGCAAGAAAAATCTTATCTACACAAAAAATATATCAGATAATGGAAACACAATGTAAACAAACATCAATCAAGGAGTATGAGAATGTTATGTTGTGGTCCACGTTTCACATCCCTCTCTCTGGGTGTATATGGCTTTCTTCAGTGAACAATTGGAGGTGGTTTGACATTGTCAAGTTTATGACCATCTTCATAATCACCCTCATTCACCCTCCAAAGAAGAAAAAAAAAAGCTTCTAAGAGCATCTGTAAGTAAGGGCATGATACCCTATTTGGACAGAGGGAGGGAAGGAAGAAAGGAAGTTTTCCAATTGGCCAATTCCAGTTTGATTGATTTCCAGTGCTGGGCAGTTCTGCTGATTGATTACTTTAAGGTGCTGTGCAATGGCAGCTAGGTCCCAAGCTCTTCTGGGGTTCAGTGGTTCACAATCTCCCCCCCCACAAAACGCTGATCTACCAAACCACCTGCTTACAATCATGATAGATTGTCCCAAGAGGCCCACAGAAGACCCCCAGATACATGGAAACCAAGACCTCTGCTCCAGTTCCCCATCTTGGTTTCCCTGCGCTGCAATCTGGGTTCAGCAGACTACCCCCCTCCCCAGTTGAAGCAGACCTATTCTGAAGTTCTTCCAGGGTGTCTTCTTCTAGAAATTTGTCGTACTCCAGATATTTGTGGATTCTTTGACTTCAAAACTAGTTTAGAGGCTTCATCTGCTGTTGGTTTGAGGGAAAGTTAGAGGAAATCACAGAGGGTCTTATCTGCTCTCCACCATGTTGGCTCCACCCCCAGAAATCTCACCAATTCCAGTTTGAAGGCGAGCTCTACTTACATAGATTGTCCTTCTTTCTCGACACTATGACATGCAAGTTAATTGGATTTAAGTGAAGGAGGGCTGTGCAAAGTCACCTGCCTCATTTTTCCTTCCAGAGTCATCTGGGTCCAATGGAGAGATAATCAGGACAACTAGAGATGGTCCTGGATGCAATGGTAGACCTCAGCCTTTTAAGCTAAGGTCTTCAACAGGTCTCAGTTTGATTGAGGCTGCACCCATTCAGTGATTAAGGCTAGGGAGCCACTGAGGCAAAGAATTCCCTCCTTCGAGGGCAGCCCTGAAGTCAGGAAGACCTGAGTTCAAATGTGGTCTCAGACACTTAATACTTCCTAGCTGTGTGACCCTGGGCAAGTCACTTAACCCAAATTGCCTCAGCAAAACAAAGCAAAACAAACAAAAACAAACTCATGTTTGAAAAAAAAACATGGCCATGTTTCCAACCCCTAGACCTCCTTATCATACCTGTTCTTTCACCAATAATGTTGCATTGCACTATTTTGCACCTTGGGGAAAATATATTGCTCACCTTAACATAACTAAATCTGTAGGGGTTGGGGGGGGCCTAGGTTGTTCATGTGATCTGATATTCGAGGTATTGTGTCCATAGGCTCCCTTAGAGAAGATACTATTATAACATAATCAGGAGGAAAAGAGCTTGAGGATCTTTGGAGAGCCATGGCAGCAGTGGATCCCATAATAACATAGAAAAAAGTGTGGGAACAACAGATAACTCCTAAAACTCATTATATGCAGGCTTGTATAGGGAGCCCTCAAATGTTTTTACATGGCGATTTGTCGGTCCAAAAGTATCATTAAAAAGTTTTTAATAGGTCTTGTAATAATTATACTCTACATGCATAGACCCTATTTCAGGACTTGTAGTTGTGACTGTTGAAAAAGTTACACCTTGTTTCCCACAAAAGGGTCATTTAGGTGGTATGAGTCTGCAGGAGAAGAAACCTTTGATATAATAGCTCATGAATCGGGTCTTGTAGAACCTAGAAGAGATTTAGCAGTATTTTGGTTGTAGGAATATTAGCTGCAATTTCCAGAATCACTCCCCTCTCTATGTCTGCTCAATATGCTAACAATTTAGCTCAGAATATGTCCGCGGCTTTACAACATTAAATTAAAGTAGACGCTCAGATGGAACAAGAGTTGGCTGTTTTAGAGCAGTCAGTGATAGCATTAGGTAGACATATACAACTTAAATGTGATTATTACTAATCAGATTTCATTAATTAAATAAGCTCCAAGGTACATGACACTCTGAAAATATTACATGGGATAAGGGCAGCTAGATGGCAGAGTGGATAGAGCACCAGCCCTGAAGTCAGGAGGACCTGAGTTCAAATCTAGTCAGCATGCGGGCACTGACTGCCACCTGGACTGCTCTGAGACCTCCCTGGCCCTCCCTCAAGCTTGAAGCTGGCTCCTGGAACCTTTGTCTTCATCCCCCAAAGGATGGGCCACCTAGCTGCCCCAATAAATGGCACTTTTATAGGATTTTATTATTTTTTTTTGAGAAACAGACCAACTTCTATCTGTGCCATATTGGGGCTAGTTCATGAACATTTCCAGATCATCTCCAAGTTGTTACCCAGCTACCTTGCCCTTCAGAGGTTCTGCTGGTCTGGAGCTGTGGAGGTTTGGATTGAGTCTGGGATTTACATCTCAGAGGACCCAAACCTTGCCAGGCAGTGCCCAGAAGGAGCTCGAAGCTTCAACATGCATTACCAGGATGTGAACTTTCGTTAATATAGAATTTGTACATTATGACTTCCAGGTTTCCTTTTAGTTTTATTTCCTGCTAAAACCTGACTTACAAGGGGAGGAAGTGGTCAGGGACATGAAAACAGAAGAGAATTTTAACCATTTTAACTTAGGTTTTGTTATATATAAGCACAGCTTCAGTATCTAAGTAAAAAAAACCCCACCAAAATTCGTATTTTAAAAAGGCTTTTAAAAACAAAATTGTATCTCTGACAAAGAAATAATTCATTCACATAATGTAATCTCGTACACTCTTTTAGACTCTAAAAGTTAAAAAAAACCATATTCATAATCCTCTGTTTCCTTCAATGGCATAAAAGATGGAAAAACTTAAACAGAATCAGTCTCATACATCTCCTAAGGAAACAAAGCTAGTTAAACAAATTCTCTACCCTAACTCCTGATCCTGTATAAATAGAATCACTGTGACCACCAACTGATTTAGACACACAATTAGCAAATTTAGCATACCCTGCTCTAGCTCCTTTCCCCCAAAAAAGGTCCCTTTGTTGATTTTGAGTTGATTAGGAACTTTGCCTGCCTTGTGGCACTACAATTAAACTTTTCCCTTAGACCTAGAAGTGGTTTGAGCATGTGAATGTATTTGGAATGACTCCCCCACATTTTTGTGGGGGAGTTTGTGATTTATACCTCAGCAGGACTTGTCCCTCATCACATTGTAAGCTTGGAGATCTTACTTTGAGTATTGCCTGTTTATATCTACTGATTTATCTCCAGGGAAAGGGTTCTTCAGCTTATAAATTTGAGTCAGTTCCTAATATATCTTGGATACTAACATATCTTAGTAGAGAAACTTGCTATTATTTCCTTTTTTCTCTCTTTTTTCATTAAAGTTTTTTATTTACAGAACATATGAGTGATTTTTCTACATTGACCTTTTCAAAGTTTTCTGTTCCAAATTTTTCCCTCCTTCCCCTCACCCCCTTTCCTAGATGGCAAGTACTCTAATACATGTTAAATATGTTAAAATATATATAAATTCAATATGTGTATACATAGCTATACAGTTATCTTGCTACACAAGAAAAGTCAGATCCAGAAAGAGAAAAAAAAACCTGAGAAGGAAAACAAAATGCAAGCAAACATTAACAGAAAGCATTAAAATGCTATGTTGTGGTCCACACTCAATTCCCACAGGCCTCTCTCTGGGTGTTTATGACTTTCTTCATCACTGAGTAATAGGAATTGGTTTGAATCATCTCATTGTTGAAGAGAGGCACGTCCATCAGAATTGATCATCATATAGTCTTGTTGTTGCCGTGTATAATGATCTCCTGGTTCTGCTCATTTCCCTCAGCATCAGTTCCTGCAAGTCTCTCCAGGCCTCTCTGAAATCCTCCTGCTGGTCGTTTCTTACAAAACAATAATATTCCATAACATACATATACCATAATTTATTCAGCCCTTCTCCAATTAATGGGCATCCACTCGAAACTTGCTATATTTTCTCCCATATAATTCTCTTTCAACTATATCACTATTTTAATTACTTGCTATATCATATTTATGCTTACTACATTATAATTAATTACCATATTAACTCATTTGTGCAAAACCTTAATTTTTTTTTCTTTTTTGGTAATTACCACTTTCCAATTCATCTTCTCTGATCTACTCTATCTTTCATTTGGTCATGAACTCTTCCTTGATCCATAGGAAGGATATAGCCTTTCTTTGATTAAGATCAGGTTTTCAGAAACCCAACTCCTAAACAAGCACTTAGAGTAACAAATGCATGTTGGGTACAGGACAGCCTTTATCTTATTGTATACAAAATGCAAATACTGGAAGGGCTCGAGTCCATAAACGATGCAGAAAGCACAAAAAGAGACTTCAAACAACTCTAGTAACTCTCCATCACTAGTGAGCCTTCTTCCCATCATGGTCCTAAAATATCTGGATTCCTCTTAGAAAGGAACTCAAAGGGGCTGTTTGGGGGGGCGGGCTAGTGCACCTCCAGACTACCTGACATGGCACCCTTCCTGTTCAGGGAGAATGCTGAGGAAGCTTAGGCGAGTCCTTCAAAGATCCTGGAGTGTGCACAGGCGGACACTGTGTACGTGATACAAACTGGCTTTCTGAGAACAGGCAGACACTGTGTACGTGTTACCAACTGGCTTTCTGATTAGTTTTGGAGCTTTTCAAAAGTCATTTCAGACAGCTTCTGCCTTTGCCTTATTGGTCTCTGAGGGTCTGTTGTTTGGCTTTCAAAGCCCCCATTGGGGTTTTCTTGGCAGAGATATTGGAGGGATTTGCCATTGTCTTTTCTAGCTCATTTAACAGATAAGGAAACTGAGGCAAATGGGGTTAAGTGATTAGCTCAGGTTCACACAGCTACTACAGTTCTGAGGTCACCTTTGAACTCATGTCTTCCTAATTTCAGGCCCAACGCTCTATCCATTACATCACCTTGCTGCTGCCCAAATAGTCCTTCAGACACAGTTTTCAGGTCCAAGTTCAACTTCCCATCACCATTTCTTAATGAGGAATGGAGGCTCCCAAGCTGTACATTCAAAATGTTAATTCCCATCAAACACTAGTTCCACAGCATATGTACATACGTAGCAAATACATCTGCTATCCACATGTACAATAATCAGAAATCAGAAAAAAGCAAACGGGATCGTGCAAACTAGACAAGAGTGAAGGACCTTGCCCACTGGGAGAGGTGGAGCTCGGCTCAATCTAGACTCCCAGGTCTCACCCAAGGGAAACTCCCCCAAGTGTCCTTGAGTCCTGAGTCCTGTTCTCTCTTGAGACTGAAGTTCTCTATATGGCGTGGCCTCTTCCCAAAGCTGGGAGCTAGAAGATCCCCAAGCAGCTGAAGAGCCCTGACCTCTCCAGTCCCACGTTTCCCCCTCATGAAATGTATAGAGCCCTTGAGGAGACAGCCCCTTCCCCATGGGCTTTGGGGCTCAGGGTACAGTTACGCCCAACCCTGGAGCTGGCTTCGAAGTGGTACTTTTCTGGGTAAAGGCTGTGTTCTGTGAGGACATGATCCAGGAAATCCCTCTTTTCTCTCCACGTGAAACTCCGGGACTCTTGACCTTGGAATAACCAGACTGGCAGGGCTCTTGTCACATGGGTTTCTATAGTAACCCTGGCAGTCACTATCTACCCTTGTGCCCCTTGTTGCCTTACCTGGACACCTTTGCTAAGTTTTCCCCTGCACGTCACCCCCTCCCCACTCCACTCCAGCTGCAATTTTTCCCTCCACTGCAGGTCTCCAAACTTGATTCCAGGAGTGAGAATGAAAAGGGAGTTCTGTGGCGGGAATGCCCCTTTTGTGTCCCCAGTCACTTTTCATTATTCAAGATTTATGGGATTGTGACTTGTTCAGGGTCACACAGCTACTAAGTGGCAAGTGTCTGTGGCCAGATTTGAACTCAGGGCAGAGCTCTATCCACTTCACCCCAGCTGCACCCTTCCCCCAACACTTAAAAGTTTTATTTCATTTTGACTTTGAACTCAGTCATCAACAAACACGAGGAGAAAAGAGCCCGCAGCCGTGGCTGTGAGGGGCAAGCTGAACCAGCGTGGCCAGAACGAACTCGTGCCCAATGGGCTGCCCTTTTGTTTTTTAATCTCCCGGCCTGGCACGGAGATCTGGAAGCTGCAGGGCGGGCAGGCCTTCAGGCCACTGGGCACGATGGGAAGGCTGCTCCCTCTGCCAGGCGGGTGCCCGTCAGTTTTTTTGTGTGCCATCTTCCGGCTCCGGTCTCCCTGCGCACTCCCCGCCCTCAGTGCAGCGCCTGGCACTTGTATGTGTGCACTATTCCACTGCAGTGAAAGGGATTATGGGTCATGGCGACTGGGCCCCTCCCTGTCTTCTGCAGGGAGAGATGGAGGGAGGATTCATTAAGTGCCTGCTATGTGCCCGGTACTGTGCCAAGCACTCTACCAACACTTTTATCCTCACCGTAACTGTGACAAATAGGGGCTATTAGGATTGCCCCCGTTTTGTGATATTTAAATATGTCCGGATTCGCTCCTATAAATGACACTCTTAGACTCAAATGAAAATGAAAGTAAAATTTTAATTATACAATGCACGGTATAGACAGTTTAGATTTACACAGTCAACAAGATAAGACAATAAGAACTAAAATTAAACCAATAATAATTGAAACAGATAGAGGAAGAGAATACATCACTAATTCAGGGGAACCTCAAAACTCAGGCGGCTGGGAGCCCCGTTTCAGCCTCAGCAGCTTGAATTGGGAAAAGATTTTCCCGGGCGAAGTGTCCTTCCCACGGGCGAAGCTCAACAGGCTGCTAGGAGTTGGGGCTTTTATTTCCTTTTTAGACAAAGAAGGCTTCGGGCCAAAACATGTTACGTCTGTGCCTTTTGGTACGTACTACATGCGTACGAAGGTACTATCTTTCTTACTACCATATCTTTGTTTGGTCCGTTCCAGACCCCATAGCCTTGACATATTTGCGTTATGTTCAGGGCGGGAGCCACCCTCCTCTGAGCACAAGCAATTCCAGGAATGGCGAGTTCCTGGCCCCTCCTGTCAAGGACATGTAGGGTTCATAGAACGTTCAAATAAGACTCAGGCCTGCTTTATTTGAGTGAACTTATTTTTAAATAAGATTTTTCCAATTCTTATTCATTTAGCCTTAAGGTCACGAAAATAATAGGAGGACTGAGCTAAAGGGGTAAAGTTGGAGTAAATTATCTTCATTTTCTTATACATGTAACAATTACATAGACATTGAGTAAATAAGAACAATACTATCAATAATATGGGTATGGCTATACTATTAAAATATATGGTAGCGCTACT